>VWYH01009117.1:1013475-1044720 GCA_013399365.1 Pampusana beccarii
AAAAAAAAAAGTGCATAAGGTGTTTAAAATAAACCGGGTTTTAATTTCCCGCCACACTGCAGCCAGCATGGCAGAAGCTATCAGTGGTCTGAGAAAGGAAATGAGAGGGGTTCACCCTGTACCTTTTTTGTAGGAAATGACTAAATACTGAAAACTGTGACATCTCCATCAGCTTCGTAGTGCTTCTCATACACGTTTGGTTATGAGGTGTAAAATCTCACTCCAACAACAAATTGCTAGAGTATTTTTTTTTTTAATTTTGTAATGCAAAAGATCTTCAGAAACATCTCAGCAAAAAGAAAAACCTGGACAAGAGTATGGGTTTGATGTCTTGAAATTTGGACTTCTATCCCAACTCTGTCCTCAGCTGCCCACCCTCCAGGACCAGCCTCACTCACTGCTCTGTCATGCCGGCACTAGGCTGTAATTTCACTCATTGCATTGGCATGACCTGGGACTTCTGCCTGTACAAATCAAGCATGCAGCTGGAAATCAGCCCTTTTTTTTCAAAATTCCAAGAGATACAGTGAACTGCTACTCTGTACTAAGATCTAGACAAATCAGAAGTCACAGAATTAATTGTATCCTCATTGTCAAAACGATCTAATAATTTACTGCCAATATTTATTTTGTTCCCTCATGTACCATCACCAAATCCTTCATTTATTTATGTTTACCTGGTTTATATTTTTCAATATCACTTTTCAAGCTAAAGAGACACATTGTTTAAAAGAAAGCTGAGTACTTTGAACCAAACCAATCCCACTGCCCTCTAGAAGAACACATAAGACTATTTTGCTGCAGCTATTAGAAAAACAAAACTGCTCTCTGGTCTCCAGAATGTTGTTCATGGTTTAGATTCCACAACGCAATTGATTACAGCCTGTTGTGCCCTGCCTCACACTTACTCCAGCTAGGAATTGTAGGGCTTAGTTAATCCATCATGTATATACGGCCTTAATTAGATTGTAAGCTCTTTGGGGCATGCTGTTGGTGTTTGTTGAGCATCTAGAGCAACGGGGCTCTGTTGCTTTTCCAGGAACCTGTGCCACAACACAAACTCATAGATAAAACAACAGAGTGTTTGGAGAGAAACTGCAGTAGAAACACTCAAAGCTTAATTCAGTCCCCTTCCCAGTCTTACATAAACAGCAGAAAATAATATGGACAGAAGACAAACAGTTATCTGCAACAAGAAGAAGATTCATGACGTGAAAACTGGCACCAGACATTCAGAGAGTGATCAAAACTTGGCCTCCCATAAGGGTTGATGATCTACTCAGACTGTCAGCATTGGCATTTCCTGCCCTCTCAGCATTTATGGAATATTTGAAAGTGTCTAGCAGTCAAAGTTTATGTCAAACTTCCTCTCTGCCCCTAGTCTCGTGTCCCAGACAGTTCAAGTGCCTTTTACTTGGAGGAATCCTTTTGTCACTTTTTAAAGCCCAGTTTACGTTCAAAGCACTTTCCAAATATTGCAAAAGAACAGACATTGCGTTGCATTTTTTATCAAACACAAAGTATTCTGAGCATAGAAACACCTAAATGTGTGTCCTAGTGTGCTATTACACATTAGCAAACCTTCTTCTTTCCCATGAACTACGAAGTTGCAACTCCTTGTTGCTACCAAGCCAGGGAGTGCCTCAGTTCTACTCAATCCAGGATTCATAACGCACCTAAATTTCATACTAACACCCAGACAGTGTGACTGGACCAAGAGTGAGGTAAATGGAAAGAGTGAAAAATCTTTCCCATTAAAATGCAAAGCAACTCTACAGAAGTTGCTATTTCCTATTAGCTAAGGTAAACTCTGATATCTGTGCTGCACTGTGGAGTACAGTATGAGATCAAGAAAGCAAACAAAATCCTGCTAACTCCACCACCTAGGAACACACACATCTGGAAATACAGTTTGGGCTATAAGGTTCTACAGGCTGAAAGAGGTCACAGCCAGGCAAGTTTGTCAGAGGCTGTAGCAAGTGTGCAGCAACTTGGTCTTCAGAATGTTAACCTTTACCTGGTAAGCTGGTCACCAACCACAGACAAAAATGTGGGACTTAAAAATGATGCTTTGTTCTTTCAAAGGAGAGCATCTCACAGAAAGTTGCTTCTGCCTTGTCCGACACAAAAAGGTGAAAATCGTGCTGGCTGCGTATTTCAGAGCACATAAGGCACTCAAATCCCAGTATCTTACTGGTAGACCTCTGAACTCTTGGAAACTGGTAGACATAGGCTGGTCACTTACATCAGAGCTGAGAGCTCTCCTTGCCGCCAGGACAAATGAAGCATGGCTCATCCATAGCATCAAATTCCTTTACCTCAAAGGCATCATGAAGTCCCAGCGAAGCTGATGTGAGCCACTGGCTCACGCCTTTGGGGTAACATGCTTCTCAAGTGTTCACAGAAGAGAACATTAAAAGTTTCATTTTCTGTTGTCATCTTTTTTATCGAATGAATGTGCAGCGGCTCTTAGTAGCGCAGGACCATGGCATGCTGTGGCAAACCTTCCCAGCAAGTCTTGTGAAATGTGTTTCTGCTGATGCAAATGTGTTATTTTCTAGAGCTCCCCATAGCTATCTGATGAACTCCCATCCTATGCCTGAACATGAAAAACACAACCCGCAGCCCTGAATGTGTGGATCACTGTGTTCTCAGGAAGTGTGCAACTAATATAACTATTTGTGCTCTGTCTCACTGAGGGTAAAACAGAGGGGTGAAAAAAACCCCACCATTGCACAGCAAACACCAGTCCTCACACAGAAAGGCCAGGGACTGTATTTTGCTCAACTAGGCTGACCTTTGTGAGGGGTTACATTTTGGACTCAGCTGTAGCTCCCTGAGACATGCACGAGGAGTTTCCATCAATATCACTGTCGCTTTCCAGAATGGGAGAGCAGAAGGGTCCATCACTGCACCTGTTACAGTGGTTCTTTTAATCATGCTTTTGCATTCATTAGCTCAGTTAGCTACTGAAACATCTCTAAGAAAGTTATCAAGTTAGGCATCCATCAGCTTTTAGTGGAAAGCTGTATCTCAAGTGAGAGATACAAGATATCATATCTGCATTTTCCATTAGATTCTTTCAATATGTCAGCCATCTATCCCTCTGCCGTGAGGGCCAGATGTCCCCCCAAAAGCTTCATTGTGGAATCCTAAATTTGGTATAGGACTGTAAAAGAATCTTCTGGAAAAAACCAACCAAAAAAACAACATTTCGTCAGTGTACCTCTCACCCTACGTTACAGACCTTACCCGAATAACACTGTGAGAAATTAAGTGAATAAACCGTCTGAAAGCAGGAAGGAATAGCACCTATGAACTGCAGAGGAGAATCCTGAGAGCCCATGCACCCCTTCACTGCTGAGCCAGCAGCAGCAGGCAGAAGAGCCTCTCCAGGGCATCTCTTTGAGCAAGAAACACCAGTGGGAAGGATCAGGAGGGGGTGCATGTCTCTCTCTCCTTTCCCCAGTTCCCCTTTTCTTCATGAACTCCCTGGTGGCCCTTTTAGCACCATGACCCTGACTGCCTTCACAGATGCCTCAGCCTAGCAGATCTACACAGACTGCAAAAACCACAATGGGTACAAGTGGGTCTTCCTCAGCTGCTCCCCACTTCCCAGATGGAATTTCCACTTAGGCTTCTTATAAGGATACAGACAAATTAGCAGGAACTAACCTTTTCCTCTTTTAGGTTTGAAAATAAATATTTTTATGACGTGTTTATTTTACAGAGAATATGTTTGATAGGTCTTTTCTTTCCCTCTTAAAAAGAATGAAAAGCTCAGCTTTCAAGATACATCTTCGTCTACATACACGTTCTATTTTTTAGTTTTTTATGCAGATATGCACACAGAGGAATTTAACTTTGCAGGCATATAATTGTATGTGTGCTGACAGGCATATCTTTGTATGTACATGCATGCCTGTGTATTTTCACATGTAAAAGAGAGCAAATGGAATAAATGGCTCCTCTTGGCTGGAAAATACATTGCCATTTCAAACTTCAAGGGGAGTATTAAAGAGAAGAAATGAATTACGAAAAGGTTTAGACATGAGAAATATTTTTGCATTGTCTCCTTAACAACAAGGGCTAAACCATGCATTATATAAATCAGTCTTTTTCACGGCACACAGAAAAGAGCTTATTAGCAATGGTTACACCATGTAGGAATGTACAGACTCGTTAATGTGTAATTGCAGAAAAAACAATATCAGACTTCTGTACTCTGTTTTGCAAGGAGAAAGAAAAGATCACTTAACACCACAATAAGCCCATGGTAGGATACCAATTTTACTAGGATTTACTAGCAATGTGGTGGTAAGATTAAACAAATGTGTTGCTACAACAGCGGTAATGCCTCATTACCATTATTCCTTCCTCGTCTTTTACATGCATTGGACTCCAAAGCCACTGAAGTGTTCTGCTAGCACAATTATCATTTCTCATTTTTATTTCTCCTTGCCATCATGTGGACAAATGGACAGGAAGCTCTACCCCTCCCCAGAAAAGCCAAGTTCCCATTTGACTTCTAGATAAATTGTTGTAGGCCCACACCTGCAGCAGACGAAGTCCCAGCTGCCACACTTGCCATTAGGGCTTCTCCACACTTCCGTAACACCCACCTCCCCCCCAACGCCCAGCAGACCATGGGAGGTGCCAATCACAAAATGATTTGGATTTGGAGAGGACAAAGTGTGAACCTCTACTCAGAAATTGAGGTGCCATGTCAGTGCTGAAGGGACGTTCTCACCTCTTTGTTCATGGCTTCAGCTTGGGGAAACCAGGTGGGTTGCTCTGCTCGGGAGAGACAGAGACATTCACAGTCTGAATTGTGAATACAGCCAGCTGGGAGTCAGGGTAGGGATGGATCAATTTGACACTTCCCTTGGCCACATAGATGTTTCCTTCCCTTTGCAAATCTGGGCACAAAAACCAAGCGGCGGGTCTCAGTCCACCTCACAATAAGGCATATCTATTTTTCACGGTGAATTCTATATGCACCTGTGTTGTTTTCCTCTGAAAATAAATTATCATATGGAAAGGTTGGAAAGATGTGTTCAAAAGCCAGATGCGGTGCAAGGGGTGCAGAAATGGCAGTGTTCTCCAGCTGGCAGTCACCATTTCAGGGCTAATGAAACCATCCTGCTTCAACACCAACCACTGCCACCACTTCCGAGCATTGCAACACATATTCACAGCAGAAAAAAAAAGCCAGGCTAAATAACTCAGTTCATATAATGTTGAGGTGCACAGCACTGTGGATGAGAAGGGACTGATCTCCATCCAAAAAAACCCTGAGCCATCATTAAAAATCAGAATGCAAAGCTCTTAGCTTAGACGAAAAAACAAAACACAAAAACCACCGAAGATTTGGGAAGTTCAAATCCATACTGGGGATGTTGACTGATCACAGCTTCTTACAAATACAGGATGCTTTTAAGTGATGAAATAGGGAGAATGAATATTTCCTCTTCTATTAATTGCAACACAAGCTGAAAGCATCACCAACTTTAGTTAAAACCCACCTTACCATTGCATTAAACATTTCTGTTACGTTACTTAACCATCAAGGAGGGCAAAATCATGTGCAGATTCTTTCTGTTATATGAAGGAAGGGTCAGGGAGCAGGCCAGTTCTTATGTCGTTCCATAAAATAAACTAGAAGTTACTGAAAACCCTGGTAAGACCCACTTCCTCAGAAGTAACATTTCCAGGGTAAGAAAAAAAACATGGCTTATGTGAAAGTTCTCTTTACTCTTCAGTCTCTTCTCTTTTTGTTTTGTTTTTTTTTTTTTTTCCTCTCTTTAAATGCTGATATGTGGCTTGGAAGAGTGGAAGTCAATTCATTCTGTCACATTTCTCCACTTTTGCTACGTTCATTACACTTCCCAAATGAGATAATTTTGGACTGTCTTTGGGGGAGAAGTGGGGGAAATGGAAGGTGAAAATCAAAGAGCAAAACATGGACCTTAACTATTCTTTTCGAATCAGCCCTGTTTTGGTTGGAAATTGAAGTAATTCTGTGTTCTCGGTGAATTTACTAATTCACTGCAAAACTTTAATTGGCTTCTTAGTCTCATTTTTTAGGTATACATTTTGGTATGCCAAGATTGACATCTTATTTACATCAAAGGAGCAGGAGTTACTTCAAAAAATTTCATTTAGTGCCTGTGGTGTTACTATGGCTGATGGTGGAGTGATATATTAGATGCTTTCTTGGGATTTCTTCTTATGCCTATAACTTTGACACCTAAAGGCCTCTGGGAAACATGTCCTTAAACTGCAGTGGATACAAGAACTAGGCACCATTATGAACTTTAAAATGTGCAAAAAAACAATGAAAGAGAAGCACACACTAAATGGGTTACTTTACTAGGAATTACATTCCCTGTACACGCACCTTTACGATGAAGAATTCACTTACTGGGGAGGGAGAGAGCAGCAGCAGATGTCTCACATTGCAGGCTGCAGGCCTAACCTGCTTTTGGGCTGCTGCTCTGCTGACTCACAGTTCAGGGAGACAGATAAATGCGGCAGGACAGAGTTTCCAACAGGCTCTCTCTGGAGGACAAAATCCTGAGGTGCTGGCTGCTCCACCATGCCAAGTTAGCGGCTTGTTACGGTCAGAGTTCTTCACCATAAATAACATGCTGAGGCTCAGCCTGCACTGACCGCTCTAGCATACTACTGCACATGGAGCGAAGATTTTTCCAGAGAAACTGTCTTTTGAGGCTTCATGAAACCTCACACAGTGGGCTCAATGAGAAAGGTTTGGGGACAAATCTCTGTCCTGTTGCAATGAGTGGTGTTTGGTCCTGGCTTTGGGACCACAGCTCCAAAAAGGAGCTCCCTCCATCCCCCCTTCTTTACCATAAAGAGCTTGTTCTACAGTGGGGAAACCTGTGGTGGCACAGCCATGCTGCAAATCATTCCCTGCAAATCTCCAGTGTGGGGATGGCAGCCACAGTGACACTGTGTTTGCAAATTTTGCTGTGGGACAGAGCCTGGGGAGCTCGCACCTGAAGGAAGAGCATCGCTGCAGGTCTTCTGCAACTCAGGGAGCCACCATAGCGGGAGTTGAAATTGCAGAAATGTGGGGTGCTGAAGAAAATGAAAATAGTAGCTTGTTCTGAAATGGTGAGGTGGTGAGGCAGGTGGTCCCTATACTGTGCCTCAGTCCAGCGGTTAAGATTTTCACTCGGGGTGCACTCCTGAAGAGCACTTGGATTGAACAAGAACTTGCTCAAGGGAAAAAGCAAACCTACAAGAAAGAGCAAGCAATAAATAATACAGAATAGAGAGATGACTGGTGTTGGGAGGTTGGGTCCATCCAACCTTTTGATGCGGAGCCATTCCCTTAAAATAACCTGAGGTTTAGCAAGCTGCAGTTATAGAGGTTCTCTCCAGCTTAACATATGCTCCCCTTCCAACCAGAGCCCTCTGTTTCTGAGTTGTGCTGCAGCCGCGGCTGAGATCCTGCTAGATAATTTTAACTCCCCAGCTAGAATGGGGCTTATCTCTGAGGCACATCTCCTCTGCTCAGATAAAGACAACTTCCTCTAACTGCAGATTAGATCAGCAAGCTCAGTATCTGTACCTAAAAGCCACACAGCTAAACACACTGTGTCTCTCCAGTTCAGACAACACTCACTGCTTTCTCAGTGCTGAAGAAACAGAACTTGCACAGCTCCCAGGCTTTCCCTGGCTTTGGCAGTAATATTCCCCTCCGAAAACACAACAGTACCAAGCAGGTGTTCATGAAATTGGCCACAGCTCCACAGGCTATACAGCTCTGGAGAAATAAGGGAAAAAAAAAGCATAGCTTCACTACCCACTGCACTGTTGTGTTGCCACACAGTGGCAACAGAAACCATACTTGTACCAAACAGGAGAGGAGGGGAAAAACTCTTCGCAAAACTAACCAGAAATCACTAGAAAAGTGCAACTCTCTTTTAGGATCAATTCTGTTCTCAAGGATTTGATTTTATCACACGCTCCAGTTCTATCAGAGGACAAATTTTTACGTGCCTGCTTAGGTGGTGGCTCTGCCCTGGCTTTTCACGGCTGAGTTAACCGCACTAACACAGCACAGCCTTCGCTGGTGCTGCGGTAGCTCCTCTTGCCAGGCTGGTTCATCCTCCCTTCGAGAAACTACTCGGCAGTTTGTTTCAAAAATGTTCACCCTCCTTTACTTGTAGCAAGCATTTTTAAGTCTGATAAAGGAATTTTCCCTCAGTGAGAGGGCTGTTTTCCACTGGCCTTGTGAAAATTCATGCACACTTTGCTGAGTCCTAAGTCATTATAGTGGGTAAAGCTTGTCACTTGCAAATGTGCCTAATTCCTCAGCTTTACAACAGTCCCATGTATCTGGGTGTTCTGCACCTCACTCTAACACACTGTTTCACACTATGCACATGCAAAACATACTATTGAACGCCGGTATATAACAGATATACCATACAGTATGTATAATGGCACTCATGAAATTTGTCACATTCCTTCTCTCACTAAGGCACTCCTCTATACAAATTCCAAGAACAGTTTTGCACACAAAATGAAAATAATCCTGACAAAAATATCTCCTGCATTCCCCTTGAAAACAGGTATGTCATACTGGCAGGGTTTCAGAGCATACAATATCCATCCATACTGGGGACTGGTTACTTGGGTCTAGAAATACAGGCTTTGAACCAAACAAGAGGGGAGATTCCCAACTTCCCTATTTTTAAAAGTTCCTAAAATATTTTAGTTACGAGTTTTTCAATTCCTTCAGAAGCCTCTTCGGTTGGACTTTCAAGCCTTGTTTCATTGTGTAGGGTTAAATACAATTCTTAAAGCTCTCCAAACCATCTTGAAGCAAATTTTCTCTCTGCTCTCAGAGCCAGTAGGGCTACATCAGGTGACACAGCAATTATCAGCAATTATTTACAAAGGCTCATCAGCTCTTAGACACTTTCATACCTTTGAGCAGCAGAGATGCCTATCTGAAGCCTGTCTATCTGAAACAAGTAAAACACATTACACAGCCTTCCCCCCCAGGTTACTTTAGCTCTCTGAATGATTACGTGTTCACACGTGCACACATGCCACATGTGCATTTTATTACTCATACACAACACACTGCCTTCATGGCCACCGAACTCCTACAGAAGGAGTGCACAGAGGTGTTAAGCTCTGGCAGTCTTTTCCCTCAGCCCCTTTCCCTACCATACAGAAGCACCAGGGCAGCCGGACCTGTCTCAAGCAACAGGATTGATTTTGCAAGCTGGGGTGGGGCACTTCCCGTTTTCGGCTTTTCTCCCTTTTCCCCTTTGCCTGAAGCCTTTCCACACTTCTAACTCTGCCTCCACCCAGCTACGTGTGAGTTGCAGCAGACTGATGTAATGGCAACCTGCAGAGGTTGGCCTGGTGGCCCTCAGCAATGCCCGTGTCTGTGCTCTCAAATCGTTGAGTTCCTTTTAAGAGGACAAAGCACCGAAGCAGCTCAGAGTTAGGACACTTGTCTGCACCAGTAACTACCTAGTTGTGCTGGTTGACACCTCTGAATGCTCACGGCTTGCAGGGAAGACACCAGGCTGCAAAGGCAATAGCAGTCTCCCAGTGATGCAGGCACCGAGGCTTCTGCTTCAGGAACAGGGTTGTGGAAGGAAGGTAACATCACTCACTTAACATTTCCCAGTGCAGGAGAAAAATCTCAAAAAGCTCTTTCCTTTTAATGTCTCTTGCCATACTAGTGTCCTTTATTTTAGACAAACAGAGAGTTTCTAACTTCATATAAACCTCACCTGTCTTCTATTGATGTCTAGGATCACCTTGATCTGTTATTTTGGGCATTTTCTGTCAGTTGTCCAACAGTTTCAACCAAATTTTGTGAGATGAGTTCTCACCACCTCTTCCTCTCAGAAATAAGAATATCTGTATGCATTACATATTACAGCTTATCTGTGACTATGGTGGTGATCACTTTCTTTCAGCGAGAAATCCTTGACTTCTGTGTTAGAAGTCTAAATGGTCGTCTTCAGCATCAGACAGCTGCCCATGCAGAAATGCTGAACCCACAGCCTCTTTTTGAGGCCAGTAACACTGTGAGATGGCTTTGGCTTTTTTGGCTTTTTTTTTTTTTTTTTTTTTTTTTTTTTTTTTTTTTTTTTNTTTTAACCTATTGATGGCCAGCTATGGTAAGGGCAGTTACAGATAAAGGAAGGTACTGCTTGTCTTTCTAAGCAAATGCTACCACTGGAGCAAATGGCTTTTTCTGCATGAAGTAGGGTCTGATCTACAGCTTACCAAATCATTAGCTTCTCACATATGGCTTGAATTAGGATACAGTCCCAGGGCAGAAGCAGACCTAAATTGCAATTGTTTACCACATACAGGATGTTCAATACTGATTATCCACAAAAGGTGCACGCAACATTTAACCTGAAACTTGAACGGTGACAGTAAGAATCAGCAGAAGATATTTCAAATCAGCTCCTATATTATAGGTTAGCATGGGAAATAGAGCAGCCTGTCCAAAACAGGAGGCAAACCACTAATTCTTAATAGAATGACATTTCAGTGGCACGTGTATTTCTAAATAACTTATATCAAAATTTCCAAAGGGTATTTAGGAGAGTTGGCAAAACAGAGTCCAGTGCCTTAAAGAGTTGTGAGAACCTAGCTCTCTACTTGTCTGAAAACATTCCCTATGAAAATAGGAATTCCCTGGAAAATACAAAAACTAAACATAGAGCAGGTGGATGAGAAGAGTAAAAAAAAGAAATAATAAAAAAGTTATAGGTGCCAGATCAGCCTGAGAAGGAAATTTGGGCTGGAGGAAAGGACAAGGAAGAAGATATAGTGGACAAAGCAGCAGAAATGAAGTTCGGAGGAGGAAGCTGCTCAACACGTAATGGCATTCTGGGAGTTACAACATTTAAAACATCGCAAGCTCATCAAGGAAATGAAGAGACATAGCAGTGACCAGAACATGTATTTTAATATGTTTCTGCTTTGCTGGGCTGCGTGGGGTTATTATTAGAAACTGTGGATGACTTTACTTCCACAAATCAGCTTTTCACACCCACTTATCATTTTTGCATCAGTCAGAAACAACTCATGTCTTGGATACCTCTGCCTGTGGACACAAGTCGAAACATACATTTCATAAACCTCCAGACGTCTCCCTTCTGAAATCTGCACCCTCTCTAGTCATTTTAAGTGAGACATTCAAAAGCTGAAGGCACCAAACAAAATCTGGCAGGTGAATTGAGTGCTTTAACGTCTGAAGTCGGCTGCACCTTCACTCTCAGAGCAGGAGAGATGCTTCAAACGGTTCACTCTATCAGGTCTATAGCACCACGTTCAACTCTCAGTCTAGGGTTGGAAGAAGCAAGAAAGGAGATATTTGAAAACATGCAGAGGAGCTAGAGTCTATCTTTCTTTTCTAAAAATAGCTTATTTCCCCTAATCTTTGACCTTTAAAATGCTAAATTGATGAAAAATGTAATTAAACTTTTGACTCCAGGGTTAAAGGTTTCATGAAGTTTTACTTCAAATCTGAGTAAGCAAACGGTCATTTGAACATTTCTGTCTCACAGGCTGATTAAATTAACAGCAGATTTCTCACCTAATTTTAGTAAGATGACATAAATATATTTTTCATCAAATAAACCTGCAATTTCCGTTGTTACCTCTATAATACTACTTGTACAAAAAAGTGCTCCAGAGCCTAGTGGTCCTCTTCCGTAAAGGTCTGACTCGAATTACCCTTCCTCAGTGCATGCTATATGGACAACTGATCTCTCAGGGCATTACAGATTAAGTGAAATACACTGTAAATCATGTGTTGAAATACAGCAAAGTGCATAGGGGATCCCCTTTGGAAGGGTTAAGCAGATGGGACATTAGGAAAGTCATATGGAGAAAAAATGTTGCCTGGCTGTATCGGTTCATGTGTATCACCTGTCAGTTATCACAGGCCACAATCTATCTCCCAGTTATGAGATATGTATAGTATCAGTGGGTCTTTACAATAGTCTCCCACCTGTCTATTATTCTTCAAGCTACTCTCTAAGATCATCCTTTACAACTTAAGTTTGGTGATAAACAGAGATGAGAAACAGATCTTAGGGCTTAGAGGTGACAGAATTGCACTGAACACCAAGCCTGTCTACACTGCCATGCCACCTCCTACATCAAAAGAGGGTACCCTTCATCTCTAATACATCTATGGGATCATACAGGCCAAATACCGCTCCCAAGGAACTAGTTTATCCCTGACAGAATTTCTTTTGATGATGATCCAGAATGTGCATAGCAATCATATGGCTTCTGATATGTTTGGTACATGTGTTCAGACCCTCTTCGTAAAAAAGAAGAGTTATTTTTTTCAGTATGCTGTTTTCAGAAAGTTATTTTAGGGCTAGAAAAAGGAGCAGTATGAGAGGTGAGAGAGTATGCAGCTTTACAGAAAAGACAAACATGGCAAGCTCTGGAGTTGATACCTACAGTTAAGATCATCCATAAAACAAGTACCATGAATTGTCTTTGTTTCTGTTAACTATGATAAATGTCTCACTACAAGACATGACCCTTCAGAACCGAAGAGGTATGGGTAGAAAAGGGGCTGTAGAAAAAGTGTTGAAGTCAGAACATGGAAAATCTAATCTATTATTGAGTGCAGAAAGTGAAACTAATGAGAACAACAGATGGAGCTTAACATATTTAAGACAAAGATAACATTTTCTCCTTTTATTACAGTAACTTCTAATATGTGTTTATATTGATATATAATTGAACTGTTGGCAGAATCATTACATCATCAGCAAATATAAATTCCATCTTTGCTGGTTCTGTATGATATTTGCAAGGTGAAGTAAATTCAATGCAATAAAAAATCCTGTTTGTTTGAATTCAGACAAGGGAATTTTAAAAAAAAGAATCATTATTTTTTGAATCGAGGCTTAAATATTTTTGAAGGCTTAGTTACTGTGAGAGAAAGAGGGCTTAACTCATTTCACTGAATTGACACAGAAGCGGTAAAGGCAAGATTTTGTCCAAAGAGCTTTGGACTGAGAAACAAAGCACTATGTAAGAGACCAGATTATTAAAAAGCATTTTTAAAAGTTAACTTGTTCATAAGGTATGCCAATATGCATGTAGGAGCTGAATTTTATGCCCGTATTTTTGGTAAGAGGTGATCAAGTGGCAAATAAAGCGAAGATGCATGAGACGCTGCATTATCGACTAGCTAGTGCTAGAGTTTGGGAGTAGGGCCTATTCCTATTGCTGACACCATCCTGCTGTGTTACCTTGACTCAGTTATTTTGCCTTCTGTGCCTTCCTTTCCACCCATCATCTTTACTGGACTTCCTTAGACAATAAATATTTAAAGGTACTTGCAATCTTTCTGTAAATAGTCTTCCACCCTGACCCTTGTTCTTGCAATAGGAATGTGAGCAATACTTTTGTTTGTGGATAAACAAACATGTTTAAATAGTCACACCTCTCCTGAAATATTTTTATCATACAGGGAATTGATCACAACATTCTAGGAGTCGTTGTGGGGTTTTCTGTTTCTGTGTGGTTTGTTTTGTGTCGAGGGTTTTGTTTTGTTGGGGTTTTTTTTGTTTATTTGTTTCACTTTTTATACCCTACTAGTAAATAAGCATCGTGCTCAGGTAATACAATCTAGTATTTTTTAGTGGAATACATGTGAGCTGATGCATGCAGTAGTCAGCAGCATTGTTAGTTCTTGGTGTGGAGTCTGGGATCCTTAAGAAGAACTAGTATTCTGCACAACCATTTCTGGACAACAATTTAATTTAATCCAAGAATCTTTACCAATTGTGGACTTTTCCCTAGAAGAACAAAATTCAAGTGTTTTCTAAAGTTCTCCCAGTTAAAAAACAAAAACACCAACAAAAAACAACAGCAACAAAACAACAAAAACACAAACAAGGGTAAATGAAGGTTAGATATTGGAACCTGAAACATATTAATACTACGTGTGTTCTAATATGGCATTTTTGGAGAAATCTGAATAGAAGAGAACATCCAAGATAGCATTCAAATTAGTAACAAAAAATAATAATAAAAATACCTGAGAGCTTACTGAACTTTTGTCAAATGTGAGTTCAGATAATTTTGACCTGGAACCACATATTTAATTTGATTTTCTAAGCAAAATGAAAAATCATCTTTCCTGGGGACAATTTCATGCAATTGGTTATGCTTTAGAAAAAAGATAAATAGTAGGATCTTTATAACTTCTCTGTGGATTAAAAGCTTTTTTGTCCTTCAAAATGCCTTTCCCAAGGAGAAGGTTGCACAAAACCCAGCAAGCACCTGAGTAATCTTGTGCTGAACAAGATGAACAGGCACAGGACCTGCTTGTTTACCAGCTTGCTATATAGTACTTTAGCATTATTGGCATGTCATATTATGTACTAATATTTCTTATCAGAGTGTACTAGTCATCTTACCCAAGACTCTCTCATTCTTAGCACTCTGTTGTCCTCCAGTACTAGTTGAAAGGTCCTCTGGTACGGGCATAGGTTCATCTGCATCATCGGGGACATCACTAATTGGAGAACTTTCCTTTCCTAGTAGTGAAGAAAGTAGTGTCAGTGACTCATCAGAGCAGCCTCATTTTCAAATAATAACATAAGAGGAACCACAAACCAAATAAAACTTAACAAAAAACCTAAGCACTGCTAAAAGCATGACATTCTTAGGACCAAAACCTGCTCACCTGCAGAAAGTGCTTCTTTGGAATACAGGAAAATTATATTTGTGAGAAGAATGCATGGGCCAATGTTTCTTCCAAATTTACTGAAGTCTGGATGCACAGTTATCAGCCTTTACCTTTTGGATATTTGTAACATACGTGGATATTTTTCAGCTGCTATATTCAGAAGATCGAGTTTAGCCAACATAGATTACGAAGACAGATTACAGAGGTTATCAAATGGTCATCTTTCGTAAAATCTCTTCTTTCTTCCACCGATGTTCCTTGAGAGCACGTCTGGATTTGCTTCAATGACATAGTAAAATCTAACTCACAAGTATTGTGGGGCTCTAACAGAACTACCCCAAATATAAGATTTTATTTCTAATGAAAAGTTCAAACTACATCTTCAGGAAGCTTCAGTAACACCCACAGATCAAGCTTTGGCTGCTCCTTGTGCCTACAAGTAATTAAGTGCCTGTAGCTAACTGGGACTTCCTAAAATATATACAATTAGCAGAGGTCACCACAAAATTACTTCAAAAGGTTTTATGGTCTCATTTGTGAAGAGGAAACAAATCCCAGTATCTTGTGTGCACAAGGTTTTGTAGAAGAAAACAGTCTGGTGCTTGGCATGTTACAAGTATTATGGAACTGTTTTACTGCCAAATGCAATACAATAAGAAAAATAACTCTCTTGCTAAGTGTTGCACTTCCAGAAACGGTGAGTTTTCTTGGGTTAGCTCCCACTCCCAGCATACATGTCCTGCCCACAGTGCTATCCCTGTCTTGCAGAGCGCCTTTTACAATGACTTCACACATCTGTAGCAAAAGCATGCCTTGGAAACAACTACCAAAAGAATTATCTAAGTGATTAGTTTCATTGACTATTACTAAAAGGCTGGTCTTTGCATTAATAGCAAAGAATAGAATAAGCTCAGAGTAGGATTTGAACTCAGTAATGTTCACATAAGACCTTTGTCTCCAAAACGGAGATGTTACCAATTTACACTGATGCCATCTATTAGACATCCCATGGCAATCAGCACACAGCAAGGGCAGTAATTTCATGGCACAAAGGCCTAGCAAATTAGTGTTTTTTTCTAATAAGAATTCCCTCATTAACACACAAACATTCATTAATTCCAAAATCACTTCTCAGAGAAAGAAAAAAAACCCAACCATATTTAGCTTACTTAAGTGAGAACACTGGTTATGCCAGTTATGGATTTGACCTGAAAGAAGAAAACAGTTTCCTCTCAACCTCCTGGCTGGAACAAAGCATTGTGCTTTCCAGCGTGTACTGATTGTGTCAGGGGGGCAACATTAGCTGCTTTGGGTTGTTTGCACAAATCTAAGTTTAAATGGACAAAAGGAGTGGGTGCCTGCATTTCTTAATGATGCATCCATCAGAGTGTGGAATACTCTCTGAGACAGGATGGTGGGAACAGCATCAGGGGAACCATCTAAAACTGCAGCCAGAGGAATAACGGAGGGTAACAAAGGAACTGTCCTGCATTGGCAAACGGACTGACTAGGTTATTTCATATGGTACCCCTCATTTTCAGCTTCTGAGGACTATTGTTAAATGGTAACCCGCTGGATGCAAGTGCAAGAGTGAAGGTGGATTGCATAAATGGAAAAGTAGGGCTATGAATTTTACAGCAGAGGAAAGTAAAGGAAGTACATTCAGTAAAACAGTTTTTGCCATTCACCGTTTAGCTCCTTATTTAGTTATTCCTGTAGCTTTCTATGTTATTTTATGGGATGCCAGGATCTAAATAACTGCCAGCAACTTTCCAATGCAAGTCCTCATCCTGCCATGCTGTGGTATCTTTTACAGATAGGATGCATGGGTGAGGAGAGACAGCTGAAATATTTCAGCTTTTTCAACGCTTCCCTGCCCCTCCAATAAGACAAAACCAAAAAAACAGAAGTTTAATCATAGGGTAAGAGGCAGTCTGGTCAGAATCAGCTCTCTTAATACTACATGTAGGTTAAGAAAATTCATTAAAAAGTAATAGTAATCAAAAGCCAACTGCATTTTCCAAGGTTCAAGTCGTACTCCCAGTTACAATAGAAATGGATGCTTTGGCTTTGCCTAGATGCAGAAGAACTCTTAGCCTAAAAATCTGAAGTCTATTTTGGCTACACACCAATATAAATGCATAATATCAGACTTATAACAGATAGCAAGTAAAATAAAAACTTTCTTAGTGTATACTTAGACATCCTACAACAATCAGGCTAAGTAGGATGCTTTAAAGGTAAGTCAAAGCAGTCTTTCAGAATAGAAACCTGCTAGTAGATCAGAACTTTCACAGTTTACGGCGGAATTTTTGGTTCACTAAACAGCTCTCAATCTCCTACTTGTTAAATGAATAGCCGTTTGCCCAGGTGGCGTGGATCAGACTAGCCTCGTGGACTTGGTTGGGCAGAAAAAAGATCTGGTACATTTACCTCTTTGCAGGAGACTGCAGTTAAGAAAACTTTGTAAACTTCACTTTAATGACTCATTTAATATCATTTGATTTCTTCCTGTTACACATGGTAAAGAAATCCCTGCATGCAAAAAGGCAGGGTAAATACAGTGGATTTAAAATAGACACATTTGTTGAGCTCTGTGTCTTGGATTCTAGAGTGTATTTGTATTTCATTCCTTAACTACATCTGAATTGTTACACTATGATAATTTCACTACTGCATGGTAATCTTACAGATATGCAATCTCACTAACATCCAATGAATTTAGAAATGGAAATGGAGTGGGGGAAAGGAGGAAAGAGTTTCGCCATTTAATTTCTATCAGGCATGTCCAGAACAATTACTAGTCGAAGGGATGGAGCTAAGAAAATACCTGGTGGAAAGTACTGGGGTAAATTATTAAAATGTCACATAAGTAACATAGATTTATTCTATTCTCATTTTATATTTTTCTCAAAAATAAGAAGTGAAGCAGAAACAACGTAACCTAATCTTGGGGCGGGAGGATGGTTTTTTGTTTGTTTTGTATGGGGGGTTTTCTTTCAGTTGGTTGGTTTTTGTGCTGGGTTTTTTTTTTTGTTTGGTTGGTGTTTTTTTAATTATTATTTTATTTTGGTTTGATTTTGTTTGCTTGCTTTTTAAATTTTTATAAAGAGCCACCTGACCTACCAAATCAAAAAGACAAGGCAGCCGTAGAGTTGAAGTTCTATTTCTGGCTCTGCCACTGATTCATTTTTCTGGATGACAGTCAAATCCAATTCACGACCCCTTTTCACTTGCAGAACCTCAAACCTCCAGTGATGAGAAGAGTCACTCTGGGACAGGAGCCAGGCTTTCAGGTGGGAGATACCACCCCAGGATACATCCATTTCTACTTTCCCAGGACCTAGCAAGAACATCAAACGCAAATCTCTTCTTCCTGCATTTGCAGAGCGTGGCGCAGCCTGCTTGGTGCTAGGGAGATCTTTTTATGTTAGATGTGGAAACATTTGTACTGTTTTCTTCACCTTCCTTAACTGTTAGGCCATAGAACTGATTTAAAAAAAAAAAAAAAAAGAAAAGAAAAAGAAAAGGCAGGAAAAATACTGCTTGTTAAGTTAGATATTATCTGTGTTTTCTGACTCTTTTGTATGAGTGCCGGATACCGTTTGGTTAAATGTATGTCAGCTCTCTCCTCATTTCAGAACTGCAACTGCTTGCCTCATGAAATATCACTTTCAGAAGAAAAATAAAAAGTGTGAATTCTGCGTTAGTCACACGGTATTTCAGTTCCTCTAGGAGCCAGCCATGCCTGAATTCCCAGAAGCAGGAATGCCTGTGCACAAACAGGGATTGACTTGCTCACACTAGTTTTATACTCTCCTGGCCTGGCTTGCTCCTGCCATGCCTGGGTCAGCTACAGCTGCATCCAGCACATGGCTGCAAAATACTGCTTTTCAGCTGAGAAGGCTGTTTCTAGATAACTATTTTATTTCTGGGTTAAAAAAAGAAATCCCAAAGAACCCCTCCAGAGTAATTTTATTTTTTAGCATTAAAAAAAAACACACCACAACCAAGCACTCTAGTGAACCAAATCACCTAATTCCATAGCCTCAGAGAGTAAGCTACACCTGATGAGCATTACTCTTAGAGCAGGAGAAATAAATCTGTTTTCCAGCTGACAAGACAATCTCACACTCCTGAAACTGTGCAATCCTTTAACTCGTTCCCATTATATAGTAGAGCTTCCTCATCATGCAAGGGGAAAAACTCCTTCCTGAATTTGTCTGCACATGAGAAAGAAGTAGGTAACATCCCTGTATCTTCAGATCCCCTGCTTTTGAGGTCTAGTAAGAGCTTACTAAGAGCCAATATATATTGAACCTAATCTGACAAACTCCTGTTTCCAGAAGGCTGAGTTCACACACAACTCAGATCATAAATGAAAGTAAATTAGCAAGTTGTTTCTCTGGACAGTTGTTCAAAAATCCAGCTAAGAACTCACAACCTCTGCTCACAGAAAGCACCAGATGCTCAGTAAAAGTAACTGTCTACTTCTTGCCAGAGGTAAAATTCCTGTTAAACATATATATAGATCAGTGTAAGAGAACTACACTACAGGATATTACTGTTCTCATCAGCATGATTTGCTAGAAAAGGTAAAAGGCACAGGAAAGTGCTACAGTAGCTCAAAACTTGGAAAACTTTGAGAGCTACAAATTATATACATAGATATACATATACTAGGTATATTTTTACATATACACAAACTTTTAAAATGGCAAAGTTTCTTGCAAATCTTCTCTCTTAAAAGGAGAGGCAGACTGTAAAGAAGGCAAAGTGTGTGACCTTCTAATCCACTCACTCCTTGACTCAAGGCAGCTCCTCCCCACGTGAAAAGTTAAAAGAAAAAAAAAAATGCAACACTCTAGTAAGAGGTAGCAGGTCTGGAGCTCGAATTCACACCATTGTATAGAATACCACAAAACTTAAATGTGAGGATGCAGGGAAGCCTGTGTTGCTGAGGAAGAGGAGGTCGGGCAAGCAAGAGGGAGTTTCTGCAGCAGGCAGAGGCGCTGGGGCTTTGTCCGAGTAAGGGATTAAAACCCCACTGCTGCTTCTGCTAGGGCCATATGTGCTCTGATGACTGCACATATAGGACAGGGTTTATTTCATCTGCAAGCTGTTTCAGCATGTGACAAAGCACTGATGTGTACGTATATCCAGTTACAGTTTTAAAATAGTTACCTGAGGAGGGGAGAGCGATGTGCCTCCACAGGGCTCACTAGGAAAGACTCCCCTATACTAAATGTAACTGAAAATCTTCTGTTAGCTTGAAGGTTTATTATATTGGTCTTCTTTCAGACAGAAAGTAGTCTTTGATTTTCAATTTTCAGATGACACTGAAAGTTCCAGGTTCCAATTTTTGAGGAAACCCGACATTTTTAGAAAGGAGGGAGAAAGAAAAAAAAATAAAAAATTGTGTTCATATATTTCAGGAAAACCCAGTGACCTAGCCACGCAGGCAGTGCCCAGACCTTCATGACCTCCTGCAGCTGGTCTCCAGGTCCTGAGCCAACTGTGTCCAAGAGCTGCCTCTTAAGAAAGAGCCATGCACCCAGGTGCCTGTGGGGAGCAACCTCCGTGACGGGGCTGCCCGGCTCCTGGCTGAACACTAAGAGTGAAAACTGAAAGCCATGAACCGTTGCAGCTGCCAGCATATTAGGGAAACTAGGAAAGAGACTCATTTGTCCTTTTTCAGCTGCGGAGGCACAACGGTATGGCTACATGTTATCTTGCTAAGACTTTTTTTTTAAGGAACCAATTTACAAGAAAGTTAAGAATTATAAAAACCCATAGGAATATCAACGTGGGGTAAGACTGCAAATCCTATCCATGCCACTACAAGGCAAATTTTGGAAACCTAACTTCTCTGATGTCTGAAAGTTCTTTGAAAATATTGTCATCTTCAACAAAAACAGTTGCAGGTGTAAAACCGCATGTCAATCAGTCTTTCTTGTTTTTAAATGTTTATAAGTAAAACTCTGGAAAAAGTCAAATAACCCTACGTGGTAAATACAGTTCGTTTGCTTTTAATTAGCATAAGCCCCCTCCCACCTGGTGAACTATCTTTGTTCTCTATTTATTTTGTAACAATCAGAATTTTGTTCCTAAAGAAAGAGTGTAAATGCGCACCTGACCATGTTTCAGGGGTACGCTACCACAGGTTTAGTGCAAAACTACATCTATGCTTCTGTATTCCCTTGACTTCTTTATTTACCCAGTTCCTTTTAAAAAAATCCATGCACTGTTGGGCTTGATATCAAGTGATATCATTAATTATATCTCAATTCCCACTCTGGTTTTAAAAAAGACCCAAAGCAATTTTATTAGCAACAAGAAAAACATTGTACTGTGCTAGAAAGATGAGCAAGAATTTAGGATTTTCTTTGTAGAAGTATTCGTTAAGACCTCACCTGAAACCTGGGACATATCTTGAGCCTCATCTGTTTCCATTTTCCTCAAGTTATCTGAGAAGAGAGGAAGAGCCTTAAGTTAATGCAAAATAACACACACATACACACATAGAGAAAAAGAAAAAAAAAAACTCCACACACACAGAGGAGGAGAAAGAGAAAGAAGGGAAAAGAAAAAAAAAACCCAAACCCTTTGCTATTTAACTATAAGATTATCTGGGAAGAATAATGTATTTTTCTCTTTATTTCCTCCCTGCATACTTGCTGAAGTATCAGACTGGCACAGACCTTGATCCTTTTAAAAACAGCATTACAAAGATTTATAAAAATATCATTACAAGCACAGGAGGACCAAATTTGTTATTTATTGTTAATTTCCTACTGCATAATAACCCAAAATGCAAACTGACTGCAACAAAATTAAGCAGAAAATTAAATGGCCCTGGGTCATTGTAGGCACAGAATTCATTCTCTTGGTTGATCCATAGTTATGTTCTTTCTAATTTACTGAGCATGCATCGATGAACCTTGAGTCAGCTTGGTGACACGCGTACAATCAGCAATCAAAAAACGAAGCAATTTGCTGAAGAATGTCTCATTTACCCAGGCAGGGCTGCATATCTGAGCAGCAACTGCCACTACCTCCATTAATAATGAATACACCTCCAGCCGCGGCAGATGGGCAGAGCAGCAGCTTCAGGCTTTGGCCCCTCGCTCGCCCGGGAGCCCTTCCTTCAGACCGCACCAGCCCGCTGCTGCGCGGGGGAGAAGCACAGCTCCCAAAAATAGCGAAACGAGCCCAGGAGGGAAAGGGAACCCGTGCCTTCCTGTTTTGCTGACAGATGGCTGGCTCCGCGGCGCGGCCAGCGATACCGGGAAGCTCCTGCCCTTTGCTTGCGACACACCATCTTCCGAGGAGCCAGCGACCAGTGACCACAAGCACCAGGGAGGAGCGTGCGGAGGGTTAGTGGGGTAGAAACAAAACTCAGGTTTTCAGTCGGAAGGGGACACCACGGGTCCCAGGGCTTGAGCGCCGGCCGCGGACAGCTGGTGGCCCTTTGGATAATAGATGTGCTGCTGGAGCAGGTGGTCCCAGCACAACCTGGTCCCCACCTGGAAGTGTGGCGTGGGCAGCTGAGGTAGCCTCAGGTGGGGAGGGGACGAAAAGCCTACAAGATCTTTGTTCAGCCATGGCCGCCACTTTACGTGGTGTGGCTGGCTTCACATCCTACTAAGCAGAGGAGCTGGTCCTTTGCTGTTCTTTAGAATTGAGATACCTGGCCCATCAACCCTGTTAGTTAGAATTGAAGGAGATGCATTTTCTTGAATATTGGAAGCAGAAGAGGCTTAAGTGGCTTAAGTTCCTGTGGAAAGGGTCCAAACCTCATCCCAACCTTTTTAGCCCAGCTTTCATAACTGATCTTTTTTTTTTTTTTCTCCAAAAAAATCTTCAGCCTGCTACTCAACAGGCTGCAGTGGGAAAGCATAACAGCTATGGTCATACTTATTAATTTCTTGTTTTATGTTTTCCTCAATTGCTTCTGAATGTCATCAGTACATTTGAGATCTAATATACTGCTGCCCCCCATTGTAAAAGCTGCCTTCCCTCACCAGCTCCATACTGGACTTGCAACAAGAAGAGTGCATAGACTGCAGGACTGCAGACAGATAGGTTGGGGAACAGATTTCAGTTCATGCAGTTTGCAAAACCAGAGCATTCTGCCTGTTGCACTCATACTATAGCACTGCTTAATATCCAATAATGCTATGTCTTGCTTTATTCTGCTCTTAAACTTTAATTCCTGATGAAACAATTTGTTTAGCGTCTATATATAATTCTCAGAAATGACTACAGCCATGCAAAATGCAGAAAGCCACCTACCAACTCAAGAATTTGCATCAGTTCCTATGGGACTGAAAAGCTTTCAATAGGTCCATTTTTAATGAAGTAGTCAGTGGGAAATGCAGCTTCTCTTGCAGGAGGGAATACCCTATAATGGTAGCCTGCTCAGTTACTGGAAATGCAGTGTATTTTTGGCAGGTGGCATGGTACAAGTGTTCAGTATAGTCCCTTATTTCTCCTGCAAGCACGACTGAACACAAAGGAAGAAAACCAGAAATGCCCACGCATCTGCTACTGCCTTTGAGGGTCACCTGGCTGCTATTAATTAGTTGGTTACTACACATTTTTCCATTAGGGTACAGTCAACCTCAACCAACCGAAGAAAACATCCCAAGAAAATATCCACCAGAAGGGAGCTGCACTCAAGAAGGGCACTTTATTCTGGCTGCACCTGCCTCTTCCCATTGCTAGGGCTTCAGCAGGACTGGGAGTGACAGGAGAAGGAGGGGCCAAAGGAGAAAATGTCTTCTATTTTTATATTCTTGAATTTACCTGCCTTGGGCATGAGAAGCCTTACATTTAGCATTTCTGCAACTCAAGCAGCACACTTCTCAGCTGTACTCCTTCCTGCCTCTTGCTGCTATAAGGCGGAATTCAGTTTGAAAGCACTTCTCGGTTCTTACATGAAGAGGTAAAATAGAGTACAGATTGTTTCATTTTTTAATTCTTTTTTTTTAGTGGAATAGTCCTAGGCTTGCTTTCTGTGAGGCTGGATGACTGCCTGTCCTGAAACAGACACCCTCATTTCTCAAAAAGGTGACTTCAGCATCTATCCTTGAATTGATAAATTGATAAAAACAAACAAAGAAAGAACTTAAAAATCCTGAAGGATGTTTTGAGTCCCTTACAAGAGAAAATTATACTCTAACACTATAATATCCTGTGGTATCTGGTAAATACTAATGAAATCCCAGCTGTCTTCAGTGTAGGCTCTGTGTCAGCAAAGAATACACGACAGAACAACCCCCTCCCCAATTCTGCAGTGACAGCAGCGTGATTGTTTTGGCTCTGTGACTGTTAAAAGGTTTTTCATGCTGGACCTGGACATAACATGCCTTGGCCTAAATTTTAAGTGCTAAGAGTAGAATTCACCTCTTTGCCTTTGGTATGTTACATTTCTGAATAGGAAATTCTGCCATGTTTTTCCTCCCTTTCCTCCTGTGCTCTAAAATCAGCAGAAACATTGTCACTGACTTCCCAGGAAGCAAGACAGACATGTGTGCGGATACCAGGATTTGCAGCAAAGTATCCACTTGACATCAATTTGTAAATTAAAAGACTTTTACAAAGATTTGTCTAAAAGAACACTTTTTCAGAAATCTTTATGACATGAGACCCTAAATAACTCTCCATTTTGGCAAGAAAAAAAATTGGTTTGCATTGTTTAATTTTAAGTTGTATCTGCAGAATTAAATTCATCACCAACATAAGAAGTGTTTATGACTTCACTGTCTTCAATGCAGTTGCATCTGTTTACGTTAGAAGCTAATTTAGGAGTTTGAAGTTAGAAACCAAAAGCTGGGTGGACAGCTGACCAAAACAATCTTGTTCTCAAACACTGAATGCAAGTAGCTCTCATTTATAGCGGGAAAAGAATCAGCACTTAAGTGATAATAGATATTTCTTCCGTTCAGGAACACAAATAGCTCCAAAGCTTGCCCCCTTATTGAAAAGGCTACAATGCTCCCTTCAAAATAGATAAAACTATTTCTTCAGATCTTCTAGGATAGACCTCTAACCTGTATATTTTCATCTTCAGACTCCAAATACCAGATTCCCAGATGAAGCTACCATAACACTCTGGGGAAAGAACGAAATGTTGCAATCTTAAGCTAATTAATAATCAACACACAAAAACCCCTGAAAGGCTATGTTGATTTTGTTTTAAATAGGGAAGCACCTGACCACGTTCACACAAAAATTTTGGAGTTAGATTAGCCAGAATTTGTCCAGGTTACCATCCTGAGCCTAAAGAAAATTTATAACTGACTGATTTCCCTCCTTGCAACTCTGTCTGCTATACAACTTGTGTAACATCTTAATATGTCAAAATAAGTCCCATGAAACACTGAGGTACTGCTCCATTTATATCTGGCGTCAATTACAACCAGAGGTGGATTTGGGACCTTTTGGGATTCCAAGTGTAAATAGGAAGAAGTCATTACAAGGTCAAGATTTTCTAATATTTTAGAATACAGCAAATTAATGATTCACAAGTCTTGGTTTATTATTTCATCTCCTGTTTTACAATGCAAATTCAAAAGTAAACCTCCTTGTCAAGAAAACAAATGCTTAGCATTTATACAGTATTTTATCAATTCAAACAAACATGTAAGCACGTCAGCCCTTCTAGAAACCCTGCTCTCTTAGGATATTAAAATATAGCAGGATTGGGCCATTACTACAATTCAATGGAATGACCTAATCCAGTGCCAAAGACTAGCTATTCTGTTTTCTTCTTTATTCCCTAGCTACGTAGTTACCGACTTCTCTGGGAAAACACATGCTTCACACTCAGCGCAATGGGACCTCACGCTGTGGAAATGAAATCACAAATTTTGACATTTGAGGAGCCCCTTTGATCTTACAGCAACACACCTAAACCCAGAGCTGGCCTTCCATCTGCAGGTAGCTCTACTGGTGGTGCTGCAAGAAGTCCACAAACGTACACCACATTGAGCAGCGTGTTTCCTGGCTATTTGTAGGTGTAACCTTGCTGAGCAGACAGAAATGTCCCTAAAGGAATGCTCTTGTCTTGAGTGCACCCTGTGTGGGCAGGTACGCTTTTCCACAGAGACGCAGAGCAGAAAATATGAGCGATCCTGAAGTCTGGAGGGGAGGAGAAGAAACCTCCTGCGAGAGACCTGGCATTCTGCAGGTGCTTTTGCAAACATAAAAAGAGAGGGGAACACGTGTTCCTCAGTGGTGGCAGCTCTGGGTTAACTGCAATAAAACAAACAAGCAAAGAGGCAAACCCCAGCCTTGCTTCCACAGCCACCGTGGGGAAAGGGCTGATTTCACAACCCTCGCTTGTGCGAGCAGCCCCGCGGCAGGAAAAGGGACCGCTGGCCCAGGTCACCGGAGCAGCTGGCCCTAAAGGAGCTCTCCCGTGTGAGCACGTCTTGTCTTTGTGGTCTTTGACATGTCTCATTGGCTCCTCATCACATAGGCTGCAGCTTTAGCAAACTAAAAATCCAAACCAACAACCAAAGACATGAAACCCCAACCCACTTTACGACCTAAATTGAAGCAAAGCTCCTAAAATTGGTCCTAGATTCAACCACCCAAGATGTATAAAGAGAAGCTTAATAAACAAATCGAGAAAGCAAAACCAGGCTGCAATCTGAAAAACACAGTACAGTTAAACACCAGTAGCCCTTAACATACCTGACAAGAGAATCTGCACATTATCAACAGGTTAGGAGTTATATGTCTCATCACCTATGTGTCATCACTCTTTTTGGTCTTAAATTGGGAGTTGTGTCTCCCTGCAGAATGATAACACAGCTGCCTTTCTAATTGCAGCAGAGGGTCTCAGTCTAGCAGAGCCGTCTTCTTGCATCCACTGAAATCAATGAGTTTAAACCAACAACCAAGAGAGGATACGAATAAAGATACCCCTATAAAAGTATTTAACATTTAGTTTACTTTAAACAAAAGACTTGATTTTTTTTTTCTTAATAGACTTTTCATTTCACACACAAATGTGCTACGTACAACTGAACACACAACAGGAAAGCTGCTAAATGTGGGTAAAAGGTAGTATGTATTGCACAACCAGTGGAAATACTTGAAGAAAATTGCTAGAATCCTACAAACTAGTTTTAATTAAAAACATCCAATATCTCAGCAAGCAGCTGATAATTAGCTTTATTATTGTAATTTAATATGCTAGACTTCACAATCTCTGTGAATGACTCTACTTTAGAAGCATTTTAATTCTATTTTTAATTTCCGCCTCATCACACAGCTCAACGTAAATAATAACTACAAAGATGAGGGGTGGTCCTTTCTGAAAGCTAAAAACTGAGAGCCATAATAAGCCCAGCAGTGTCCTCCCATTTCTATTTTTAAAAAGAAACCTCCAGGTCTTTTAAAGGACTGCGTTAAAACAGAAAAAAGGTTAAAACAAAGTGGATCAATTTGTCTTCCTCTACACTAAATCCATATTCAGTGTTTTATACAAAAAGTCTAGGGAGATGTTTAGTTTATTCAGTTGTTTCTCTATTCCTGCCTAGTGTAAATTCTGGTTAACTACACAAATTGACAATGCAATTATGAGCATACAGTCAAATTTCAATGGAGAGCTCCTGCTTGCAAAATGAAGGAAGTTCTGTAATTCGACACACAAGATTAAGAAAAGAACTCTGCTAACAGTGCAGATGCAAACGTTTATATGTCTGGCACATGTAAAATTAATTTCCATGTTAGTGAACAATTGTGAGGGTTTATAAGAAGTTATCTCAAACATCCTACACCATTCTCAGTTCTTTGGGAATTCTTTGTCGAAGCACTGACAAATGATAAAAAGAGCATCTTGTATGTGTTTTCTATAAGCAGTCTTAGCATTCTACTTTGTTTGAGCTATATTCATATAATAATCCATCATTAAAAGAGATAATTTTTTAAATCTTTTTTTTTCTTTGTGTGCAAATTACTGGCCTTGATATAATTATAAATATGAGAAAGGTTCTTCCTTCAAGTTTTTGAACTGCAGCCAGAGTCATTATAAATTTTTTCCACAATATTAGAAAAATATGAAGGTAATTTTCCTAATTAAGGACACATTTTATTAACTCATTAAACTCTGTCACCTTTATTCACTAAAAATCAAGCAGAAAAGTGGAATAAATTCACCACGACAAAGCAAATGCTCACATTTCCATTATATAAATAAACTGACTAAAAAAAGGTGAGGTGTGTAAACTAAGGCACTCAGTCTAAGAACACAGCACATTCTCAAGTGGCCAAACTGAGCTCTTGGATGTTCTTTCAGGGCTCTCACTTGAGAGAAGGCAAGCAGCAGATGCAAAACTGTAGTTTTTAAATCCATATATGATTTAAAAAGAATAGGATGTCCTTAGCAGAGCATATCTAAATATGCAATAGAGAAAACATAAAAGGATGCCTTTATGTCTAGAATTGTTATTGCCCAGTATCCCCAACAATATATCAGTAGTCTATTTGTCCAAGTCATAGGAGGTTTTAACAACTCTGCTTCACGATCACAGAAGTGCTTCCTAATTTCCCTGCAAACTGTTCAAGCTGTTACAGATTATTAAAGGACATTACCAGCCTGAATAAGCATCTTAGAGACCTGTGTGATTTTTTTTTCCGCAAATAAACCTAAAAATAACTCCTAAAATTACTATAATTTAAATGAATTAGTACATTTTTCCACACTACGTGTTTCAGTTAACCCTACTTTTGCAAATATTTTGGACCAAATCCACTATATTTCCAACTTTATATTGTAATTGCTCCACTGTTCTCAGTGAGTTGATACAAGCAGAAAAATGAAGCAATGCATTGGATAATCAGATCTGTCTTACAGAGCAAGTTTCTCTTTTACTGAGAAAGCTAGAGCAACTGGGATCAGAAGAAGAAATTCAAACCTTTCACGTGAAACACACTTTGAAATAAGATAACGAAGTGGATAGTTCCCATACCTTTAAAAAAATTGACAATTTCAGCATGACTGCTCTTCAAAAGCTGCAGTCTGAATGGCATTTTGAGGCATTTATACAAGAATCAGGAGTTTGCCATGCAGGTCCCAAACCTACACTGCCCTATCCCCATGAATTTGCAACGGTCAAAAAGAAGGTAAGAACAGTCATGAATCTTTTTTAGGACTGGGATGTACCTTTGTAGTCACCACACTGCATTGGTAGTGACCTGCTCACCACAAAAAAAAAAAACCCAAACAACCAATACCTGCAATCTCTTACTGTCCATCAGCTTAAAGCATGAAGGAAGGTGTGTCAAAAAAAAAAAAAAAAAGTGAGGCAGAAGTTGCTAGGCTTTTAATAAAGATGCATCACAACATACCCTCTAACATAATTCTACTAGGGAGCAAACAAAACTCTTGCTGATTCCAAGTTGTAGGTATGTTTATGTACAGATTACAGAATTACAGATATAGGGACAACAAACCACAGTTGACCTTGGAAGCCAGGAGTTTGCCAGCTGAAGTGAGTCTGTTTTGCCAGATAGCCACTTAGGAGATAAAACTCCTGCAGCTACTTTGGATGGGTGGAAGGTATTTAAAGTAGCCTCCTGTTCAAAAACTGCCGTAAAGCTAACAAGACTGAGGCTGCCTATCATGCCTCAGATGGAGTTTATGCTCATCTCTAAATGCTGTTCCCCGCCAGCAGGGGAAAAAAGTAATCTTTGGATTATAGAAAAAAATATTAGTGAGGAGTAGGCCTCTCCTCTTTTGACTCTTGCATCGAGTTGCAAGTGTTTAAAAACACTTCCCAAAGAATCACGCTCCCAGAAAAAACTGATGAGAGTCCTTACCTTCCACTCCTCAATTAAAACAATGTATTCCTGGTATCCTTCCGAAGGTATCTAGCAACTGCATTTAACCCAACGGTGTTTGTCCAGCAGTGCAGCCTCCTCCCCTTTATCTTTTTGCGGGAAGGATTCTGAGAAGAAAACCATATTCCTAAACCTTTCTTTCTGTGTGACTTTATACTTCCTAGGAAAGTGGAGTTAGTCGCTTGGGAGGGGAATTCCGAGCAAGTCCACTACAACGCCAGTAGCGTATCCTGCCTTACGCTCATAACAAGACAACGTTTTCCAAAGATCCCATCATTGCTGCACTACGTTTTACTACTTTACTATGTTTTCCTTGGTCTAATTCTATTATTTTTAATAATAGTAGAAAGTAATGACTGGTCAAAATGTAATCAAGTACATATGTGAATCTCGACTGAAAAACAACGCAATTCACTACAGACCCAGCTCTTCTTGCACATGAAACAGGAGAAAAAAAAATCCCACAAGTCTTCAGTGGAAGTTTTTCCTGACAGAAAGCCACACAACTGGGCTGTGATCCATGACTTTTGATATCCTCTGGACTTTTAGAGAAAACGTTGCCAAAAACGATCTGCCAGAACAACATACAATTCATTATGCCCTTGTTTTCTGTTGCTGAAATACGGACTGGACCTGTTTCCCTGTTTTCTGCAAGATTGTGGCATTAGTGTAAGCTCAAATAAAATATGTTTGGAAAAGTTTTTGGCTTTATTTTGGAGTTACTAATTTTAGTTATGAGAAACAAGTTTTGCATTGTTGTATAACTGTGGGTTGATTCTCCACTTACATTTCTGCATCGCTATGCAGTGGAAGTGGCAAGCAAACCAGGTTTTTTGTAATAAGGTCCACAAGGGAAAGGAAAACAGCTACACTAATGCCAAGACAGAGACTATTGCATTTTTTATTGTACACTGCGTATAAAACAAACGACAAAGGTGTCAGTCACGCTTATGTTAAAAAAACATGCAACCGGAGCATTCCTGGAGTGAGAACTGGCAGCCAGGAGCTAGGGTGGAAAGTCACCAGTGTACGACAAGCTTGTCTCTCTACTGCAACTCCTGGGTATAGGACCTACTGAAAATACATCCCCTCACTTTTCTGACTTGAAGTTAGGTAGCGACCCTGAGAAATACTCAGCTGGGATAAAGAATGCACACAAAATCAGCATCTAAGCTTCTCTGATTACTGGAAGCATGAAGGACAGAGAGAAAAGAGTCCTCTACCCTGTCTTCCCATCGTTATGTTGATCCAGAGAGATTAGTGATTGCTCTTTAATTACTGGGCTCCATCAGTCCTTCCTGACTGAATTAAGACAGTCAGTAGAATTCCACATTATGCCTCTGCTTTCCCACTGCTTCCCCTGGAAGCTGTACCCAGGACGTAGGTGACGCTTGCAGGTATCAGTTCTTTAGGTTTGAAATCTTGGCTCCTCAGGATATCCAGCACTGGACTTCCATTGACTTCAGTCTGGCCAGTCGGTAGGTAAACCTGCCTTCTCCTTGGCTTTTTATCTTAAATATTTTACTTTATTGTTAGGGATATTATTTTTATATATATATATACATATATATGTATGTATGTATGTATATATTTTACAGTTGATCAAGCTCTGAGTTCAGGCTACTTTACTCAAAAAAAAAAAAAAAAAA
>VWYH01009117.1:1049376-1225484 GCA_013399365.1 Pampusana beccarii
CCCCCCGCCCCGCAGGTGCCGCCCGGGCGGGCAGCGGGGCGGCCGCCGGCCCTCGCCCCCCGCGGCGGGGTTTTACCTGGCGAGGGTTTTACCGGGGGGCCCCGCCGGCTCCGCTGAGCTGGAGTCGCGGGAGAGGGACCGGGACCGGGCTCCGCGCCGCCCCGCCGGGCGCTCCCGGGTCCGGGCTCATGCGGCGCCGGGGCTCGCAGGTCTGTGGGTACGGCAGGCAGCACCCACGCCGGTCAGAGCCGTACGGCGGGGTGTCACACGCCGTCAGCTGCAGACATCCACCTGTAACGTCTCGGAGCTGAGGTTAAAGGGGTCAGATCACCACCCTTTATCTCAACCTGGTCATTCACATCCTGTGCAAAACCTGCGCCATGCTTTCTAAGCGCTTGAATTTAATGCTGCAGGATCAAAACTTAAGTAACTTACTTGAAATCGGTGGCAGAGACATTCCCTGAAAGCCAAACCTTACACTTCAGTCCAAACGGCACAGTGAACCTGACAGAAATTACTCATATGCTTTAGTTGTATACACATTCTGTGGAGAATCAGGATCTTATGTTTGCTGTGCTTCAGTTCCTCATCTGCAAGATGAGGATAATACTACTTCCTTTCTCACATCCTATCTTTATCTGTGCCCTCATATTACCAAAAAAAAAAAAAAAAAAAAAANAAAAAAAAAAAAAAAAAAGCATAAATTTATGCATGTGAGTAATCTCGTTGACTTAAAAGGGACAATTCACAGACAAAAAGTTAAGCAAGCATGTAAGCACTGGAAAGATCAGGGCCTTATTAAGCAAGGTCTTCAGAACAGAAATCATCTACTACTTACTAAAAGTTTATACTGTACAACAAAATGAGATCTCCCGTGCTAAGTTGGGCTTCTTTTAGAACACAAATGGCAAGACTGTACCTGGGGATTTATTTCAGGCACTGCTTCCCTCAGAGAAGCTCTGCAGATGTGATTGTTCTGTGCTTCAAAAGCCAGGATAATAACTGGGTACACTCAAGATGAACCAGGTGTACCTAGTGCTTCTCTATTTTTTAATTTTTTCTCACTGGGTCTCTACAGAGACGCAGAACCGTCTAAAACTTACAAGCAGACTTTATGGATCTGATACGGTTGACACTTAGAGCCAAAATTTCCTCTTTTTTTATTCCAGAATACCCTTGCATCTTCCAGCAGGTTTGCATACAGGGACATAAGAGCATTTGATCAGTAGAATCACATCCCGCTATTCAGAGGAAAGGAGATAGAAAGAAAAGAGAAGAAAAGAAAAGAGAAGAAAAGAGAAGAGAAGAGAAGAGAAGAGAAGAGAAGAGAAGAGAAGAGAAGAGAAGAGAAGAGAAGAGAAGAGAAGAGAAGAGAAGAGAAGAGAAGAGAAGAGAAGAGAAGAGAAGAGAAGAGAAGAGAAGAGAAGAGAAGAGAAGAGAAGAGAAGAGAAGAGAAGAGAAGAGAAGAGAAGAGAAGAAAAGAAAAGAGAAGAAAAGAAAAGAAAAGAAAGGAAAGGAAAGGAAAGGAAGAATCCCCCCAAAAAGTGGCACTATACTCTTAACAGTTAGTACCTTTCTCCAGGAAATCCCAAAGAGCTCTGCCTCAGAGAGACTGAGAAATACAGGCAGAGAGAGCTTCACCAACCACCCTCTTGAAAAGCAGAAGCTGGTAAACTCAAGGGGACATAGCAAATTTCCACAAATACGTGCGTCTGGATATTTTAAAGTAAAAGTAGTGACACTTCACTAAGGAACGGTGCTTTCAGGAGCTGTGTGTGTGTCTCCGGCACTCCAACTGCCACAAGGCCTGCAAGCCAGAGGCTCTGAGAGTGTACCAGCCTACTGGGGGGATCTGATTTGGCACCTATTTTTAAAGGTAGATTTCACACTATGCAAGCTATGATTTCTCATTAAACATTTGCTAAGAGTTTTAAGGTCAGAATAAAGTTGCTGAACATGTGTGAGTTGAGCCTGCTGAAGTCAAATCTTGCGAGATGTTAAGCATCTTCTCCAAGTCGCTGCACTGAGGTTTGCTAACAGCTCATAGGAGCTCTCAGGACTTAGAAGATATTGTGAAGATCCTTTTACGGCTGACACCCTTGAGAACTACTAGAGATGTAGTCACGGCAGCACTGAACTCACTGCTGGCAGCCTGCTCTCATGTGCAGCAAGTTTCTTGCTGGGATAGCAACAGTGGGTAGTCTGAAGAGAGCTCCGCTGCTCCAGTGATGCTTACCAAGGCTAGAGCTAGTTCAAACAGATCTGTTCAGGTATAGTCATGGATACACATCTAGGCACTTGTCTGAGGAGCCAGATTCTGCAATCCTTTTCTTGCACTATTTCCACTGACATTACTGGGAATTCTGAATGAGATAAGGGAGGTTGTAAAGGATATAAGGTAGAAAAATATATAGAAAAAAACCCAAACAAGTGGTCTTACAGTTGTCTAATTCATTGCCAGCTAAATCGTTTCTCAGACTAAATCAACTAAAGAAACTTCTCCATTGCTATCAGGTTTATTGTGGGAAGCATCTAACAAGGCTGCACAGTGAATGGTTTCTTTCAGATTCATTCTTAAATTCAAATAGTAATTGTTATTGAAGGAGGTACAATGTTTCTACTGCTGTGTATTACCATTTTCCATTTATTGCTTTCCTACAGGAGTCTTACCAGTCCGAATCCTCAAAATGGACAGCATGCCACATTTGTGCTGCTTCAGTCCATTATCAGGCAGGTGATGATCATTAAATAGAAAAATACAACAGAAAAGTTTTGTACATTGAGAATCAAAAAAAAGTTTCAAGCACAGAGCATGCTTATTCTCTTCAACAGCTGGAGTGCAGCAGGCAGGCGCTCCTCTTGCCTTTCCACCACAAGATTTATGTTGTAGTTCTAATTCTTCAGAGAAAGGCCAGGACACAGTGTCCAGAGGGTTTGCTTGCAGGATTGTGAACTTGTTGGGTGAGCAGCTCCCATTCAGTTTGAAAAGTGGAAGTTCGGTCAAGATGAGGGTGGTGAAGTTTATCACCTGAAGCACGGTAAATTTCCAGAGGCACAAAAGGGTAATGGATGTTGTTTTGTAGAGCCTGAAATCTCACCCAAATCATGAATTCTATCTACTGTAACCAGCTTTGTTTCACAATTCTTATTGTACCTAGTCCCTCTGCCACAAGAAAGCCTCCACAGTGCCATTTTGCTGCCAGATGGCTCTTCATAACTTGCAGTGTCAGAGGTGCTTGAGAAAATGTCATGCACTCCACACTAAACAGTTGATTGTCAGCTATTTGAATGTCTAACATAATGTCTAACATTTACTAGATCTTCCTTTGTTTGTAATTTTTGATCCATTAAACTGTAGTCTCAGATTTTTTAACTCCAAAAAAGTACTCTGTACCTTTTAGCCAAGCTCCAATGCTTTTACCTCAAAAGCACCTCAAAGGTCCATGGTTTCCTTTACTGACACATCATGGGAAATACCACCCGTGCTACTGACATACAAATATAACATATCACCATCAAAATCTTCTTTCTTTCCCATCAATCTGTCCATGTTATTTTCCTCTTTGCATTGCTGTGCTGACTCCTCAGCCACTGTTGCAACATATCTATTACTCACCTCTCTCCTAACTTATCTTGCATCGGCTTCCCACTGTCCTTTATTTGATCTCTCCTATCACTTCTCATGTACATATAAGCATTCCAAGCAATTGCTTCTAGCCTTTTTTCCATCTAACTTTTCTTCACTGACTGACCTCCCTGAACTCACCTACAAGTCTCTTGCTCTCTCCAGTCTGTGTATGTTCCAGTAACTGTTACCATACTACAGTTTTTTAATCACCTGTGTACAATTAGAAAGCCACCCTTGTTCTTTTCTATACCTCAGCTTCTCAACACTTTCTTTGTGAGCTTCTTATCTAGAGGCCAGAGAAACTCTTGGTGCCTTATGGGCACTACCACAAACATAAGATAAATAATAAATAATTGTTGTAATAAGGAAACGTGGATGACAGTTGATTAGATACATGGGATTTTAATATGTATGTAGGTGAAAGGAGAGAAAAAAATAACAGTTTGTCATCGATGTCTTTGTCAGCTTCTTTCTGCTTTAGGAATAGTAAATGCAAAGAGAGAGTTTTTTGTTTGTTTGTTTTTAAGGTAGAAGAATATTTTACAGTAATGGTATGTAATATGACTGCTGATATTTTTTGGCATCAAGTACAGGTACATATTGAATGACACATGACTGACTGACTGAAGTGGAACCATGAAGTTGAATGACATTTGCTATTCAAAAAGAAGCATCCTAAGTTTACATGTATTTACAGTTTTAGTGGAATTAAACACTCTGATTATTGGTGTATACATGCACACACATGCACAAAACACCTGGGAAGGGCTGTAACAAAGGCATAATCAGTCCCACAAATTGTATCATATCACTGGTTGAAAAGCATTCCTTCTAGAACTTGCTGCTCATATTCACACCTGTACAAAGGCCAAATGCACACCCAGGACAAATCCAGGAGCTCTCACTTGCATCCAGCCTGTTATCTCCTTGTTTTGCTGGCTGATCTCTGGCATTTTCCCTCAGATAGCCCTGGTGACCTGAAGAACCTGCTGATGGAACTACTGGCCAGTGGGTCTGCCTACAGGACAAGTACGGTGGAGATAGGAACCAGCCACACCACCACTTCATTTCATACACTAGACACACTGTAATTATTGCTAGTTATGTTTAGGTAATACACAGAGGTGCTAATTAATAGGTGTCACTTTACCACAAGCTGTTCCAAGGAAATTACTGTCTTCTCAGGGAACGTGAATTACTCTAGATTTTGAACACTGAGAACAGAAATACTTTAGTCAGAGTTCCGAATCGAAAATTAACTTATATTTCTCTCACTTAAAATACCTCAGAACAGGACCGTAATTATTTTTGTACTAACACATAACAATAAGGTTTCAAGAACTCTTTGATCAGACATGAGGAAAAACATGCTGAGTCCAGCACAAGCCAACAAAGATGATGAAGGGACTGGCTGATGAGGAAAGATGATGAGGAAAGGCTGAGAGAGCTGAGAATGGTCAGCCTGGACAAGAGAAGGCTTGAGAGGGATCTTATGAATATATCAAAATACCTGAAGGAAGGAAATGGAGAAGAGGGAGCCAGGCTGTCCTCAGTGGTGCTCACTGATAGGACAAGAGATAACAGGCACAGAAAAATTCACCCGAACACAAGAAAGTACTTTTTTTACTGTGAAGGTGTTTAAAAACTGGAACCAGTTAACCAGAGAGGTGGAGTCTCCATCTGTAGAGATATTCAAAACCCAGCTAGACGTGGTCCTTGGTAACTAGCTCTGACTGACCTTGCTTGAGCGGAGGGGGTTGGACAAGATGATCTCAAGAGCCTCTTATTAGAAAAAAAACAATCGTGCTTTCCAGAGGTCATCAAATCTTTGTATAAATTTAAAAAGAGAAATGTCCTATCATGTTAGTTCTTCTGTTACTGATCCCTTCCAAACTTGTACTTTAGTTAAAATTTCTCGAGTAATTTTCCTTTTGGAAAAGAGGGCTAGAAGTTTTCTGTGTATTAATATACACAAGGGGTTGAACTAAGAGGGATTATCACTCTTCCTTCATGCTATCCATTGCATCTGAGGTTCAAATATTTTATTTTTTTTTTCTTTTCTTTCTTTTTTGCACACATATATCACGGAGGCACTATGGCTATCTGCAGGGTGACAATCACAGTGGTTAGGACCTCATCTACTCAGTCAGAGATGAAGACGTCCCTTAACCTAGTCAGATACTGGTCTGTTCCAAGACCCACGTTGTTAATCAGGCACTTCTCTGCTAGCAGAGTTGTGTAAGAACTGACAATGTTTCTTTTGAGAGATGACTGCCAAAATTAATCCTACCTGAGAATGTAGCTGGAAATAGGAAAAAGATATAGGTCCACTTTTGTATGGCCTTAATCTAGACTTATTTAGATAAGGAAGACATTAGGAATTCAGAATGATAGTTGACTGGCAAATGGATAGTTCATCCTCTTCCTCAAATACCCTTATGATTACTCCCTAAAGCTACATATGGACAGATTAAAAAAACTTGAAAGTAGAGATCTGTCTGATTTTCTGGCAAAGGTTAAATTAAACAAGTCTGCTGTCATTTAAGTGCTCTCTACAAAGAAGCAGGAAGCAATGAAAAGTTGTGTTAATGAACCAATGTATCAGTCATAGACATTTGCTTCATTTTCTTTTATATCTATCTCTTAAAGTCTCTTGGCTGTTTTTTGGTTTGTTTGTGTTTTTTGTTGTTTTTTTTGGGAGTGGGAGGTGAGGGGGTTATTTGGTTGGTTGGTTGGAGTGATTTGGTTTTGTGTGTGTGGTGTTTTTTTTTCAAATCACAAAGCTCTAATGAATTGAAATTAGACAGATTCAGAAGTATTTTACATTTGATTTTCAGAAAGAGTATACTACTAGTAATACAGCTAATACTTGAAGCATTACTTCAACTTCTCTGCTTGCGAAAGCCTCAGTAACAAATCCTGACTTTTCCAAGTTAATTTATTACTAAAAATTATTCAGCGATTATCTCCAAACACTTGCATTGCATGGTGTTCAACATTCAGTTGTTTTATTTGATTATGTGAATCGTAAAACGTTGTTTCTGAACTGCCAGAAAGTGGCAAGAATATCCACATTCTAGCGAATCTAGTATTCATTTAATGAGATATTTACTCTCATTGAACATTTCTATTAATAAAATCCAACTCAACTTTAAAATAAATGCACTCATTTGGCCCTAGAAAGCAACATTGGTGTCTATGGGGTCTGCCGTCTTCTACAGGCCTCACCTTGCTCAAAGAACTGTCTATTAAGAACCCTGAACATAGTTAGTGAGGAATTACGACTTTTGATGCTTGCTGTACACGTGTGCCAAATATCCTGAGTCTGCATTTTAAGTGAACTATACCTGTTATCTTTGCGCCTTCCTATTCCAATGTATTTCAATGTAGCTGAGAGTGTATATCTCCTCTCTGGATTATCTTATTTATAGTTAATGATGACAGGTATGTGGTCAGAGTGCCGTTGTGGTCAGAGTGCCGTTGTGATCTCTGTCACTTGTTGGAAACCTTTTTTGTTTAATAGCAGTTAAAACTTTATGTAAGGAATCCAAGGGGGAGCTTTCTTCTACAACAGAGCGATAAAGCAAGCTTCGGAGACTAGTGCTGTAATTTACAAGCAAGAGGCTTGGACAGTGTTCGCTGTGCAGTTTTGGGTGAACAATCCAGTCTCCCTGTACCACAGCTCTCTGAAAAAGGGCAATATCAACGTATCTTTCTTTCACAAGGATATTCAGACAACACTAAAAATTTTGAAGATTTCAGGAAGTGTGATAAAGAAATCCATTATAAGGGCATATCTACAGGGCAGATTCGAGCTTCTCTGCCTTCACTTTGAGCTGGCCAGGTGACAAGCCAGCTGGAAGCCTGTAGTGGGTTAACCTTGGCTGGCTGCTAGGTGGCCACCAAGCCATTCACTCATTCCTGTCCCTCAGCAGGACGAGGGAGAAAATATGATGATGAAGCTCACAGGTGAAGATAAGGACACAGAGATTGCTCACCACCTACCATGATGGGCAAAACAGAGTCTACTTGGGGAAATAAATTGACTTTTGTGCCAATTAATAACAGAATAGGGTAGTAAGAAAAAAAAAATATATATATTAAAAAAAAAACACAAAACACAAAAGAACCCCAAAAAACCCACCACCCTTCTACCCTGAAAGGTGACTCCTGACTCTTCTACCTCCTCCCCGCTAAGTGGCACAGAGGAATGAAGAATGAGGGTTGTGGTCACTTCATAACACTTCATCTCTGTTTCTCCTTCCTCGTCACACTCTTCTCCTGCTGCAGTGAGGAGTCTCTTCCATGGGATACAGTCCTTCATGAACTTCTCCAACACGGATCCTTCCCACAGGCAACAGTCTTTCAGAAATGGACTGTGGCAAATGGTCACAAGTCTTTCCAGAAAACCTGCTCCTGCATGGGCTCTTCTCCATGGGCTGCAGTTCCTGCCAGCAGCCTGCTCTAGCACAGGCTTTCCATGAGGTGCAGCTTTCTTCAGGGCACATCCACCTGCTGTGGCATAGGGTCCTCCATGGTCTGCAGGGTGGATATCTGCCGCACTGAAGTCCTGCCATGGGATTCAGGGGACAACCTGCTTCACCATGGTCTTCTCCATGGGCATCAGGGGCACCTGTGCTCCAATGCCTGGAGCACCTCCCTCTCCTCCTGCTTCGCTGGTCTTAGTGTCTACAGGGCTGTTCCTCTCACATTTGCTCACAGCTGCTGCACAGCATTTTCTACCCTTTCTTAAATACGTTATCACAGAGATGCCACCAGCATTGCTGGTGGACTCAGCTTTGGCCAGCAGCAGGTTTGTCTTAGAGCTGGATGGGAATGTCTCTATCCGACATAGGGCAGCTCACAGAAGGCACCCCTGCAACTTCCCCCGTATCAAAACCTTGCCACGTAAACCCAGAGAGCTGGAAGACAAATAGCCACACTGATGCTAGCTTGAAGATACCAGCACAGCTGTCTGATGGTGTAGAGTGGCTTTCTCCAGTGGATGCACAGCATAGGTAGAGAACATCCTTTGTCCTTCCTTCATCTGTGCACAGGCATGCCCATTTGGCAGGTGAGCAGCCTTTTACAACCTATACTTCTAAAAGCCCATACTTCAGATTATTTTTATTATTTGCATTACCTGAAAACAAGCAGATGCCCCTCAGGGACTAGGACTCCATCATGTGTGTCAGTGTGCCGTTTATGACCTATATTTAATCAGACAATGGATAACAAACAGCTACACATAGCCCAGGGAACACAAGGAAATGGTGAGATATTATCAGGTAAATCAATAGGCCAGGGCTTGAAGCACAACATCATTGTAGTTTTTATCAAATTTCATAGGGATAACAGCTATGAACAGGCTCAAAGGTGAAAATGAAGCAGCCAGGATGGTACGTACGGATACATCCTTCCCATCTCCACAAGTAACCAGAGAAAGTGATGATTTGAAAAGAGAATGAGCGGGCTGGGGAGAACAGTCAGGTATTCAAGAGCTTTCCAGTGGAAGCACGGGATGTAAAGAAAATCTTAGACTAAATGGAGGATGGAGAGCCAGGAGTAGATACAAACTCCCAAACTGTGTGCTAAGGCAATGATGTTTCCAGCTTTTTGAACGGGCATGGACAAGACAGGACAAGATGGGCTTGTATCCATCAAGGGTTAGGGACAAGGCGAGAAGTGACTGAGACACAAAGTGTTTAGAGTGTAACTATGAATTTCAGCTATGGGCAGGCTTAGGAAGGGCCCCATCTGGGCAAAGTAACGCAGAAAGGATCCACAGCTTTCAGGTATATTCTTTAGAGGAGGAGTCAATGAAGGTGGTTTGAAGGGAGGGCCACATTATTTATTCTGGTCTGAAGCAACAGGTATTATACATTTTTATCAGGGTGTTGATCATGTCAAGAACACATATTAATGGTGTTGCTGTCACAGCTTCTCTTTGTCCCACGTCTGCCCCTTCCCTGGGTGTGTCCTTCATAGCAAGCGCCTCAGGAGACTCAAAATGGAGGTTGGTGATATTAGGGTGAAATTAGCCATAAAGAAAACATTTAAATAAAAATGATTAACCCAGTGTTAGAGCTATTATAGGACGGAAAAGAAATGTCAGAGAAAAAAAATGTGTACAATGACTGCCCCATTATGCTATAATTAGTTTATCTTTGTATAATTTATGGTTAGCTCTACGTCAATGAACTCCATCAAGAAGAAACCCCTGGCCTGCAGTGAGGCTGAAAGAGATGAGCCGGTGATGTCTGGACTGCACAGAATTTTTAAAGATATTCTGGGAACACAGATGAGTTCCGTCTTCAGAAATTAAAAGGAAGCAGCTTCTTCTTGTACAAGCGCATTGGCATTGAACTAAGTACAAGCTAGGCACCTAAATATCTTCAGACACATATGCTTAGATTTCAGTTTTACCTTGGTATAGGTAAATGCTTTTAGGAGGAATTTGGAAGACTTCTCACTGCTTCTATTATTTAATCAGTCTAGCAACTCTTGATAGGCGTCAGCTGAGTTTCATGAGAAGTATAATTTATCTCAAGAGAGGTGAACAATTATTCTTTTTCTGGTCCTCTAACTCCTTCTTCCCTTTAGAGACTAATATTTGACTAGAAAAATAATCATTAAGAGAGTTTATATTGTTAGATGGAAATCTAGCCCAGTTACCTGACTTAATGACACAAACATGCAGCAATATGTATATATTGATGCCTTGAAGTGAATATCAGGATGTTCTGTCCTGCAAGGTAAATATTGATCAACATGCAGAGTGTATTTTCCCTTTGGATCAATATGCCTGTTTCTTCTTAAATCAATAAGTACTTATTCTTACATAGAGGAAAATTTTGGCTCATAATTGGATAAAAGTAGACATATAGTAAATGAGAACATTTTTCTTGCTTACCTCCAAGAATTGTGGGGCTCAGGGTTTCAAAAAAAAATTCTGACCAAACATGTAGAATGCTGCATATGAGATTCAGAAAATACTATCACTCACATCTGCTGAACTAATATAATAAACACCCACATATATGACCCAGTTTTATAATCAGAGAACAATGGTGCTTGCTGAACTCAGCTGAAGCAGTCAATATTACACATACAACTCTCTGCTTTTTTGGTTACTTTTAACTTCTTGGAGTATTTCTTTACGTGTATGTTTAACAACTGGTAGAAACATCCAGGGAATTCTGGGACCTGTTTTGTGATTATATATCATCAAGGTCTGCATCCTAACTATTGTTCAGTTGCAACTGATAGCCTGACTTTGAAATAAGAGAGGAAATGAGAATTTGACCATTATTTCAGAACCTTAGCATTTTCAGAGCCTGGGAATTTTCATATTTTTTCTTCTTTATTACAAATGCATGCAGAAATCCTTTACTACAAAAGATTTCCTGCCACTTTATTGTTCTTGTGGTTGCTGCTACAGGTTATTATTGGTAAAAACAAAAACCAAAACTCGCAGTTGCCACTCCTAAGCTTCATCACATAAATAAATTCCACACTTCATTAAGGCAAACTAGTCAGCTGCAGAAGTGCTAGTCTATTCTATAGTTAGTGAGAATTTTGCCTGGTAGATCTCAGTCTGAAAATTGTAATATTTCACGGAAAAATGCACAAGGAAAAAAAGTTAAGAATACTATTTCAATATACAAAACAAAACAATCTAAAATAAAACCCTCTTTATTTTGCCGGCTTCTTTTATCATGAGGAATTAGGAAAAGAAATAAATAGCACAAGCACAGCTATGTTTTGAAAATTTAAGAACAGAAATGCTTTGCAGAAATAAAGTAACTTAAGATTATTAACTACATTAATGCAGGGGAAGGAAAAAGATTCTTGAACATATACTTGTAATCTATCTTAAAAATAAATGCGTAACTGAGTAAAATAATTTAAAAAAAACATTTTTTTGCCTCTGAAGGACTGCAATTACACTTCTAATTTCTCTCCTATCACAGTAATGCGTAACCAAATCCAGAAGCTGTCTGCTGAGAGAAAACTTTGATTTTTGATTTCCAGTACTACTAGGTAAAAACACCTTCCAGTTTATCTGATACATTTATGCTGCTACATTGAAATTTGTATTCCCCATGTGAGTTGAGACCTTAATGGATTTTACATAGTTTTGATTGACTGCTGTGTGGCAAATTAAAGCACTCTCATTAGGACTAGTTTGCCATCAGGTTGCCATTTTTTACCAAGACTGAATTTTCAGACTCTCTAAACTAAGGCAAGTGGACAGTGTCACAGGCTTCCTAAACCACTTATTCCACTTCAGGAGAAACAGTCCTCCAAAATCTATTTTTTCCAGTGGAAGAGCAAAGTATAACACACACCTTCCAGCACTTGTCAATCTCTTTTATACCCCAGATTTCCGAGTGAGACTGTGCAGGACTAAGCAAATTACATGCCTCGTCTCCCACTGGCCAACAAGGTGAAGGGTAAGTGGAGGGAAAGCTGGCGGCTGCTGCTGCTCCAAAGATGTAGGATGAGAAACCCACGCGACATCTCCCAGGGTGAGTGGGAAAGCATTCAGGGAATCACACTTTCTTCACCTGTTCTGAGGCCACTGCAGCAATCGTTCACCTCTGTGCAGCGCTGTTTGACCAAAGCCCGGCAAGTCATAAGTGCGCGACATTCCTTATATCACGTGCATAATTTCATTTTTATTAATAAAAAGGGTGAAAAATAACAGATTTCTCCAATTGCACTTCGCTGTGCTATTCCTGTTCGCAATTTGCAGAGGTGTAACAGCTGCAAATCGGCCCAGTACAACCTCTCTGGTCCCAGTAGCACCACTTTGCCTCCTTCATGTCCTGCGACTTCCCTTCACCACTGCCACAGGTGCAGGAATTTTCCAGTTGTTTTCCTCTAATTCTTCCAGTCTTCCCAGTGACCCCATGCACCCTATCATCCCTTGATCTCCCTCACACCCACTCTCACTCCCTTCATTACATTTTTGTATAGCCTACCTCTCCCGTTCCCATGCCAATTCTGCACCAGTCTCTCCCATCCTTGACTTCCCTTGCCTGTCCAGTTACCTCCTACGTTTCCCCTTCGTATCTGAACACATTGCGTGTACTGTCTGCAAGCACTGATAAGATTTCCTGTATTCCATTTCCACCCTAGAGTGTCTAATCTAGTTTCTGCACCTTTTACTTCACTGAAATTAAGAGCAGCTGAACTTGGTCAGACCAGAGGACCATCTAACCCAATATTCTGTTTTACACAGTGGCCAACACCAGATGCCTGTGAAGTGTTATCAGTATGGGCAAGGATATAGTGATATTCTCCCCACAATCCCCAGCTATTCTGGTCAAAATCTCTAATGATCACTTTCCAGTGAAGTTTCAGAGCTAGAATTTGCTTATTCTTTTCCTTCTTATCCTGTCTGCATCCTTTTACATAATCTCCTTTTTCTTGATGACTTCAAAACCAGTGCTGACTTCTGGTCCTCCTTCTAGCTTCATTGCATTTTTGGAGGCTTCTTTTCTCCTTTAACCATTTTTTCTGGGGAGGCTTCTGGGCTCAGTCCCAGACCTCTCTCCTCACCACCACCTCCAAAATAAGAAGACGCAAGGTGCTTTTACAATTACAATTTCAGCTAACAATTCCATGTTGATTGTTGGCAGACTTATCAACAAGACCTTCCTGTCTGGTTTCTGTCATTTTCTGTCCGAACTGGAACTTCAGCTTTCTCTAACATGTCTTTGTGAATATTTCTCTAATCCCAGCTTCAACACTGCCAAAACAGGTATCGTTCCTCTCCCTTGAGTTCTGACCATGATCTCCTTCTGAATCATAGTACACCAAACCAGCATCCTGCCTCTTTACTCAGACTGTCACCCAAAAACCTCATCCTCAACTCAGAACTCTCTCATGTTTTTCACATTCAGACTACTTCGGATACTTGAAAACTATTTTAGAACATTTCTAAAAATGATCTTACTATACCTCCAACAGCTACAACTGCTAACACCAAGTTTTCCTCACCTTGTATCTTGATTACTGTAATAGTCTTGCTTCTAATAATGACAAAAACCATCCAGCTGCACTCATGTTCATTCAGAATATGGCTACAGAGATCATCATGCTTGCCTGACCCTTTGACCAAATTAGATCTTTTCCTAGCTACCACTGTCAGACATTCAGTCTAACACTTTAAAAAGGAAGGAATCTGGGGTCTTCTTGAGTCCTTTCTGACCAATAATCTCTCATTGCCTATGAAATGTAAGACCTAACATTCAGTGAGCCTTTGAAACTTGCCTCCACAACCCAGAAATTTATTTTTCAAACAAGAACCTTTGTTCTTTCCCCCATGCTGCTCGTCACTGAGAACAGCTTCTGATTCTACCCTTCTCTTCTCTGTTTTGAAGTTCTCACCTATGGCCTTGTGGGAAACCAGAATCATTGTTTCCTGAAGTTAAAATCAACAGCCTGTTTTTAATAGTCACAAAAGCACCAAAAGTTATAATGTAGTGGGAAAGGCTTCATGTGGACTACAAGATGGTTGTTTGCAGAATAAACTGTATGGTATTTCCAATCACAAGATCATCAATCATCAGTATATGGATACTTCCAACAGGATTGATGTAGCCTTACTTCTCTTGGTAAAACACTTAGTATTTCCAACATTTATAGACACACAGACAGAATTTTAAAGGTCCTCAGTAGAGAACAGTGTTGATAAATGCAACAAAAACTATTGATTTTGCTTTTTTTTTTTTTTTTTGTAATATGTGAATGATTTTCACAACAAAGTGAAATACTAAAGATTTTATACTAGTCTGAAACCAGATTGTATGAACTCCATTTTCATTTTTTTTCAGTTGGTAATGACACTATCTGGTAGTGAGATGAAGGATAAAGCCCAAAGCAGTCAAGAAAAATATGAATGATGGTGAACACTCTGCTTGTGACATAAGATGAAGCCTCCAGCTTCTTGTCCCAGCATTACAAGAATCACTTCAGGATGATGAGAGAAGCCGGTACTGTCTTGATTAACTGGGTGTGTAGAGGTTTGGTTTTTTTTTGGGGGGGGGGTTACTTTTCTTGAGGCACACACACAAAACACAAGACAGAGGAAATCGTATCATTACCCACATGAGCCTGTGGTTTGGAAAGACGAGCAGTTGGCTTCCGGCAGCTGCAAGGAATGATGGGGAGTCAGATATGGCCAGGCTGTCACACACTCCATATGCTTTGTCACAACACTTTCCCCCTCTCCCCCTTTTTTTAATGCAGTAACCCTGCTGTACAAGTCTGCCAGAAAAATGAATTATATAGGTGTCCCCACACTCAGCTATCAAATCCTTCTCTTCCAGTCTACTAAATAAAAAGAGGTGCTGTTGCATTCATGAAAAAAAAAAAATGAAAGCAAGGTAAAATCGTTTTCATGCAAGCCCATACTAGAGAATCAGGAAGGTATTCATTTTATTTTGTGTATCTAGACAGTGATTTTAATGTTATGTAAATGCAGCAGGCAATTCCTAATCTATCCTGAAATGTATGTGTCAGAGCTCTTGTGTAGTACAGGTTACTGATGATAAAAACAAGATGTGTTTTTATACAAGGAAGGCGCATGATTACCAGCCTTAGAATTTTTTCTTTCATTACAAATTTAAAATAGGACAAGCCAGTGCAATGGAAACTGAGGGTACCACCACAGAAAAAGCTAGTTTCTTTTCAGAGTCAAGTTTGACAAGCATTGTTTGCCTCTCTCCTTGAGACCACAACAGCTAGACATTGTAGCAGTCTCTTAGACTTTAAAACTGATTAAGTAGAAAAGCTTCTATTAATCCTTAGTGCACCAGTGTTCCTCATTTTTTTTTTTTTTTTGTCTTGTGAAAAGGAAACTTATCTTGTCTAAAAAACGTTTCCAAACACTCCGTCGAGTTGAGGTTGTCATGATAAGGCAATCTTCACATCAGGAGGCTTTTTCAGAGAGGAAGAAGCAGCTCAGATACAGGCAGGGTCCAAGCCTCAGATCCAACTGTCAAGGGAGCTGACGCACAAAAAGGTCTTAAACTGACATTCATGTTGCTGTTATATGCTTAGGTATCTTGATAGAACAATCCAGAATCTCAAACCAAGGCTCATCTGCCACCTCAATCTGTCAGCCCCTCAGTTGTGTCTCCCCAGTGAAGTCAGCTCCCTGGTTTGACCCCACAAGCCAGCAGGTAAGACCAAGCACACTGATTGTGCATTCACAGAGACATCTCTGGCTCAACAAACTCAGATTTACTTGTGCACTCTGATGGCTAAATCCCTGCAACTCTCATGTACTCTGTGGAGTCATGAAAAGCACTCAGCTGCAGGACCTACCTTTCAGCCTCTTCCCCATTTATATAAAGCTGTTAGGATGTAATAGGTAAGACAGAGACAGCATTACCCAGATTGTCAATCACTCAGCAGTTCAACCAACTGGCAATGTTCTCTTATGGCAAAGACAGGTTCCTTCCTACAGGCAGATGGGGAACTTGAACCAGGTCTCCTAGAGCTGTAACAAGGACTATCAGATAAAAATTTGTGTGGGGAGAGCAGGAAGCAGATTGAGAGGAGGAACTTGTGCTGTGTTTTGTCAGAAAAAAAAGCAGACATTATAGGGTAAAACTAAACTATCAAAGGAGATTTCAGGGCTGTGACTATCAAGTACTAGCTTGCATTTCCCAGCAGGCTAGTTATATGTGTGGCTGATTAAGAGGACCATGAGCAACGCTGAGGTGCTTCTCTCCTCGTGCACTGACCTGGGTGGATCCTGTTCTAAAAAGTTTAGCAACTGTGCCAAAGTGGTCTGTGGCTTTTGCACTCGAGTGACACTACAGCTCTCCCCTAAAACTAAGCTTGCTTCACCTCTGAGTCAACTTTAGAAAGCCTCCAAAGAGCCCTGATGACAGCAGAACATGATGGTGTCTTCCTTACTCCTGGGAATTAGGCAGCACGACACAGAGACAACAATGTTTGACCTACCTGGCAGCAGTTCAGGGAACTTCTGAATTGTCATTTTAACTCAACACAGCAACGTCTTTGTGTTGGAAAGGATTTCCAACGAGGCCAAAGAAGGCCCAGGATCCACATATGGTTCTCAAATCCCATTTCTAACCGCATGAAAACTGTACATTCAATTCCGCCATCCTTCAGCATGAGATAAACTGGGAGAAACTACAAAGAAGTATCAATATGATAAAGGTTTCACTTGTAAATGATGCCAGTCAAACAATTACCGTTTTATCAGAATTCAAGGTAATTTTATTTGGTCTGGAGCTCCTACTACCACACACAGTATGCAACCGTAAGGAGAGAAAACTTGACTGAGGTCATATGGGATGGTGAGACTGACCACCCAAGACTGGCTAGAACACAAACCAAGTAGAAGCAGAGAAGAAACAAGCCTCAGGAATAAGGATCTGTAGCACAAGATCAAGGAAAGCACCTCAATTTTTGCAAATTGTGTCATTTATCTGGCACGCAGACAAGCCACCAGTTGGGTCTACATACCAGTCCTCAGTCAAGTTCACTCAATTCTAAAATTTTTGAGAGTTCTATTTTCCAAAGTCTCTTTGCTAGCAGGAGAAGTAACCATGGACATCTTGAGGTTTGTTTGTTTTGTTTGTTTTGTTTGTTTGTTAATTCATGATTATTTGGTAGGTTTTTTGTTTGTTTGTTTTTTAATCTGTTCTCATAGTGACTGATGCATAGAATTTGAGGTATACATGTGAGCTAAGACTGCTCTCTTTAGAGCCCTCCAAAATCAACAAATAATAAAAAAAAATACATGTACATCTTTCACAGATTTATAATGTTATCCCTGGTAATGTCATATGGTGAAAAATACTGTAGAAAGTTTCCTGAGAAAAGAACAATTACTTCTCCCTTTGTTCTTGTGCATGAATGGAAATGTTCATTTCAGAACAGAATGTGCTTCTCATTTACAGTCAGCTTGAACCCTTAGCCCACTTCAATCTTCCTTCAAAATTGGGTTTTAACTTATAAACAAGGATTCATTCATCCAGTCCTTACTGAGAAATGCTAACTAGCATGTACCAGAATAATCCCAAAGAAAAGGTTGTAATGGAAAAGTAAAAAACATGTTATCCCTTATATAGGGATGCCTCACAGTGGCTAAATTGTCCTGGTGAAATTGCATCGACTTTTGAATGGGTAGTATTCCAGACAGCTCTGGGACACAAGGTGGTAACTTCTAAAAATGACGGATGACTGGAATATAAGCCCATGTTTGAAACTGAGTTTCATAAGACAATTTGTATTGCCAACTATGATAGCCAGTTTTAGCCTTAAACTTGTACAGAAGAGCTAGGGAAGCCATAAATAAGCATGTAGAAACTGTATTTAGAGAGAAAATTGCTGGTGAGCATAAATCAGCAAAGGCTTACTACAATCAGATGGCACTGTGTAAGAAATCTGTAGGTTCTATGCTATTACCAGAATTCATACTTTGTTAACCTAATTCCTACGCCAAAATTACTGACTGGTGAAATAGGGCTTTACTTGCACAAAAAAAGCAAGTGTTGGATTTGCTCATGTTCCATATTAGTGAACAGACAGCCATCTTTCTTCTTGACCTAAGCAAGAGTTTCAGTCTCAGGACAAGAGAAGAAAATGTGACAATATCTTGTGCGTAAACAAGCAGGCACTCTAATGATGCTGATCCTCATTCAAAAAATAACAGCTTTGTGAAAGAGACAAAAGACAGACATTTTAATTTTATCAGAATGATCATGACTATTTCATTTTGAGATCAACACTTAAAATATTTACTTAACATTACATCAGCATTCATAATGTTCTAAACAAGCTTTATACATGGCCAAATAGTATGTAGGCATTTGCAAAACAATTTGTCAACGTTGTCTCTGAGGTGTGTTTTAATGAAAATGTGAAATTTCCTAAAACAATGTTTAAATGCAAGCTTTCCAGAGCAGTCAATAAGAAATTTAGCTGAGCAAAAATAGTACATTTGAATTCAAATGAGCTGTAAATACACTGTATCTAGCAGGAGTATGTAAAAGCTATTTAGTAAAATAAGCAATATTCTATTGCAATATGGTAAAAATTAGCTGTTTGGGGAAGCTAAGGTATCTAGAATCTGTTATTTTATATGAGCTATATACCAGGGAAGGCTTAGTTGGGCTGATGGTGTCAATGGAGTTATCAGAAATACAAGCATTTATCTAAGTAATTGCATAGGAGAAAACATTAAGAACTTGGCACATGTTAAAAATGATTCCTAATTAAAATGTTATTTAATAAACAGACACACTTTATTACTCATGGACTAAAAAAAAAAATTAATAAGTGACTGCTAAACAAGTAATTATAAGGGTAATAAAGCTCTCCATTCTGATTAGGGAAAATATTCATTTCATGACCATCCAGTGATCCATTTTCTACCACAGCTGTCAAAAGAGGCAGTCTGCAACCATTTAGAAATGTACTATTGTTATTGTGCTTATGTAATACTGCTGTTACATTTTGTAACAGTGATAATGGTCTCAAACTAGTTCTTAGGGTAATTATAAATCAGCATCCTCATATATTAACTGCTTTAGAGTCTTTCTCAGCTCACAGGTAAACTCATGCAATTTTGTTACTAGGGTAATGAGGTACAGATGGGATTTATAGCTTTCTGCCCCCTATCAGCACCACTCAAAGCAGTCAGCACTCTGACTCGGGTTGTGGTGAGAGCGGCTTCCACCTGCTTTCTGCCTCCACTCACTAAAGTCTTGGTAGAAGGGCCCAAAGCTACAAGATGCTGATCACCCACCTTTCTCAGTGTTAGCTGATGTAACTCACCACTCCTGCAGGCACCCTGGCAATATGCTCAAACAGTTTGAGAGATTAAAAGCTGAGACAGGGGAGGAAATAATGGAAGATTACAGAATAGGTTTAATGCCTGGTAAACTAACAGATTTTCAACCTAATCAGAGATCAGGGAGCTGGTAGGTTACCTTCCTGTCACTAGCTTAAGACCCTGTTTCCCCTCAGTTTTCCTTGTTCAGGACAAAACCCCCATAAGTGTCTGCACATTTTTCCTTTTCAGTTGTTTGAGGCATAGGAGATATGGGTACTACCACAGTGGGAAACTGATCAGGCCTCCAAACCATTTTTGCCTTGTTTGACCTATCTAGACTTGGACTTGTTCAGTCATTGAGAAGACTAATTTCACTCACAGAAGGAAGTACTTCATCAGCAATTTTTAAAACGGGTTGTGAGCCATTCATCTTACCTATCTGCATTGGTGGAAACCAGCTAAGCCATGAAAACTGATTTCATAACTGAGATGGCCCACAGAAATGTGCTATCAATTTTTGTCTATATTTCCCTCTCTTTTTCCAGTAACTTAATTATGTTTTGTGATATAACATAGATGAGCAAGAACTGTTCAGCTCCACTGACACTCAACATCGTTGCTGTACTAACAAAGAGGAATAGTTACTGTTCTTCCTCAAGACAGTGACATGGGAAGAGGAGGTGTTGTAGTGAGAGGCTATTTTTCCTATGTCATTAGTAAGGTATATATTTACCTTACCTAGTCTGCTTGGAGATTATCTGCATTCAGAAGATGTGGGTTGTTTGAAACTAGGTTGCACTTGAAGGAATCTCCGGGCAGTGTGTGAATACAGACAGCAGACAGAACACTTTCTCCGCCGTCAACCTTTATGGTACAGGAGCCCCCAGAGGCCCCTACCAGCACCAGTGTTCAGCTGGTGGCACATCAGAAAGTTCATGGCACAGAGGAAGGTGGTGCTCTGGTTCTTACTCCCCCTGTGTGACAAACAGCAAAGGGAAGGATTGAGATTTGTGAGGCAGAAGCCCAGCCAACTCTCTCCTTTGATATTCACATCTTTGCACGGCATCAACCAGTGGATTAAGATATAAAAGCTGAACTTTTTTTATCTCGCTCAGAAAAAAATGGTGCTTTTTTAAAAGAAAATCGCTCACAAGGCTTCATTCCAGCTGAGAACCATGAGACCTGCGAGAGACCCGTACTTCTGGAGAAAGTCAGGTGACCATTCAGCGTAAGACAGGCTGATCAGGAAGTCACTGTAGGACTTCCATTTAAAAACAAAGAGTTTTTAAAGGGCAGCTGGAAATTCTGGAAATGTGTTTTTCGATTATGATGGTTCTCACTTCCTACCTATCTGGGCTAGAAGGTAAATCCTTAAAATGCGAAGCCATCTATTGTTATTTCATATAGAAATCATAGTGTACATAAGTTTGGTTCAGAACCTGGTTTTCAGGTAAGGAAAATTTGTTTTTCAATTGAACTACCTTACAGAACATAATTAGTCCCGCTACCAGACTTAAAATGGAGATTGCAAGTGTTAAAATCTTTGTTATGAAGTACAAAAAAAAGGGAAGAAATTCTTAACTATAAAATGCAGGAGATGAATTCTCAGAATTGGTAACCTCTTAACCAATGTCCTGATTCCCAGTATTAGATAGTATTTAGGAAGTGACTCTAAGACAATATTTGTATGAAAAACGTTTTGTGTGTGTATTTAGGTCCTTACCTGTGTTCCTCTGCTGTGTGTGCAGTTAGATCTGCCATTCTGAAAAAGTCTCCCAAAGGTCATCAGCATAAGAAACAGGGGCACTTAATAGTAAGATGCAAGAAATACGCTAGCTTGCTGCATTTTAAAAATTTACTTGTAATTTTGCATCCATTTTAAAAGCACTATATCTTAAAAGCAATTTAAGAAGGGACAACTTAAAAAAGAATTACCCCAATGCACTAGATAATATGGAATAAATTTTGGCAATAAAGCACTCTGAATTGTATCCTGTGGGATGGAGTCGAAAAAAAAAAAAACAATTNTACTCCATGTGAAGAATACAGTCCCAAACACTACTTGAGAGAGGATGAGTGCGGATGTTCCATTTCTTACTCCAATGAGAGAACAGGACACAATTAGTATTTTCCCCTTTACAAGAGGATTGTTTGTTCCTACTTTTTTCTCCATTAAAAACCTGGGAGACTAACTCACCTTCTGTAAGAATTTTTAATTTAACAATTTTTAATTATTGTTTAGAACATACTGTAGTTTGCCAGGTAAGACCATAATGAAAAATTTAGATCTTATTTCCAGGAGCATCTTGGAAACTAAAGCAATTATTTCTCTAAATAGCTTTCAGTTCTCAATTGCAAATCAGCAGCAGCTGCTCACTGTTCCATACAATAGGTGCTCCAGCCAAAGATCCAAGCTTACACAGCTCAAAAGGGACAAGAGGGGTTCTTTTATACAAGTCTCTCGCATTCCTATCATTGCACTTGGCTGGTGCACTTTTATGGGGAAAAGCGTAGGCAGCCAGAGCCCTCCTCCTCCACCCTCTTATTGCCATAGTATTTTCCCCCCCTCTGAAGCACTAGATGTTCCAGATGAGACAGAAAGCTCCAATGAACAGGAATTTCTTGTTCTTCAGTCTCTATTCTTAGACCTGATCGTTTCAAACTCACACCCACTTGCTGCTCTAGGAACCAATGGGGGATTCACACATGAAAGCTGCCTCGGCTGCAAGGGCCTGGACATACTCTTAGAGGGCCCTTTCTGTCACACTTACCATCATCACATTAATCTTCCTCAGCTAAGGCCTGTGCCTTGGAATACTGCAGATTTTATGTCCAGTAAGATTACAAGAGCAATCATACAAACCCTACAATCATAAGGTGGAAGAATTGTTTCTTTACAATATTGTTATCCAAGATAGTGTTTAGTGAAAAACCCACAATATATACACGTAAGGCACTTTAGTAGGAGGTTTGCTAGTTTAGCTGATACATAATGTGATATTGTAAATTGATATCATCTATGGAATATAACAATTATTTTCCCTCAGATTCTGCCTGGAAAACAGTCAAGATCATAAGTCATTCTCCAGATTCCCACACAAGTGTTTCTCACATCTAATAACTTCCTTTAATAAGAAACATAAGTAAGAAGATACGTATTTATATCCACATAAACAAAAGTATGGACTTACCCAAGTAAGGGTATACTGCAATTCCTCCCTGAAAGCAGCTTAAAAAACAGAGAATTGGGGGAATTTAGTAGAACCCACTGTATATGAAGTGACATTTAAATTCCACTTACTAGCAATTCAGAAACCATTGCTGATTAATAGGTGCTCTATATGTTACAGATAAAATAGCACTTTTCTCTGGCTATGGGTACATCGGCTTATTGCTCTACACAGTAATATCTGATAACCATAAATTAATTATTTAAAACATTTTTACAGGAAGTGTGGTCTTCAGCAGCTCACTCAGGGCCTACTGGCAATTAGTTAAATAACCACCATAGCAGTTTCGTAGTGAACACTGCTGGTATTAGTGCCTGAAAAGCAGGAAATCCTGGTACTTGTGTTTGACCACTAGTGATCACTGGCAGAATTAGACAGCTGAGAAATACAGGATTTTGGGTTTGTTATTTTCACCTGAAAACAAAAGGAAAAAAAAAAAAAAAGCAGATTAGATTATTATGTTAGATATCTGAGGATGCTAACATTCACATGGATCTCCACTCAGCATTGCTAGAGACATCAGAATGACTCCTCTTAAAATCAAGAGTCATGCAGGAAAAAAGCCTTAGTCTAGAGAAACTCCAGGTAACAAGTTCTTCTTTACTGACCAATAAGTTGCAAACCAAATCCTAACAGCTACTAGTTCAGTCCAGAGAAAATAAAGAAGCCTTGATAATAGGACAAACACAGACCAGCAAAGTACACATGCACAACAGTCCCAATCCAGTGTGTACATTGCAGAACAAATAATCAAAAATGGAAAGAAAAACACCAGGACATAAGGCAGGAGTGGAAGCGACAAAGGAAATCTAACCACTTCATGGCCTGCACTGGAGTTCTTGCAGAATGAACTGTCAAACCTAACAAGAAAATGAATCACTGAACTCAGAAAACTTTTATTAGTCAGAAGATATTGACGTTGACTATGGACATGCACTGACCTGAATCCACTGATTTTTGAAAAGAAGTCACTGATTGTTACTGATGATAAGATACTTGTATCTTTCTTGTTACATCAAAAAAGATGACGAGCTGAGATGAGAGGATGGCATACTAGATGTGTACTTGGTGACACCCTGAAAAAAGGATAGGGAAAGAATAGATTCAGGTAATAGTTTCAGCAGTCCTGCCTTTGACCTCAGAAGAGATGATTCATTGAGCCACTACCTATGAGAAAGTGTAGTAAAGAAGTCCCTGTGGTGCAGATTCACATAGTTGCAACCCACACATTCGAAACAAAAATGGATGATGCAGGGGTAAGGCTTGGTCAAGCCAAGCCAGCCATCATGACAGACACTCTGAGCAGGGCAGGCTTTCCCAGTGCAGAAACAGGAGGCTGTGGAAAAGGAGAGTGGGTGAATGATCTTGTGACAATGTGTCTCCGTCTCTCACTAAGGGGTCAGGAAAGACAGTGTGCCAAAGCACCAGGTGGAAGAGGCAAGTCAGAGCAGTTCAGAATTGCTAACGTTTCCAAGTTCCGTGTCCACTGAACAGAAGGAGCTGCCTGCTGCTTGCTGACCCGTGCTTGGTGGGTAGTTGGGTCTCTAGGGTGAAGAAGAACCCATCTCAGCAGGTCTAAGAGCAGGTGTCGGCTCGGTGTCATAATTACATATGGAAATATACCTGACATGAGCTTGGGAACATCTCTTGGTCTCACATAAAGAACCTGTCCAGACTGCCCACAAAACACTGCAAAACACCCGCAGTGATTGCAGAAGACCTTAAATCTGCTTTTTAAAACCCACCCCGGGAAGAGGTTGGAACAGGATCATTTCCTTGTAATACCTGGAAAGGCACAGGTTGTCCCTTATCCTCAGGACCACCAAGAGCATCCACTGATTTCCAAAAGGGTAACAGCCAAGGCTGGTAGCTCAGTCCAAGCATGCACAAATGGATCTATAAACTTAAAATTTGTTGCAAACAACACCTACGGTTCTTCAACGTGTAATTCAGTGATGGGAAGGGGGACATGGATTCTGCTGGTGAGGGTGGTATTTTGAAAATGAACTGATGTAAAGCCATGTAAAAAGAAGCTGAGAATGTCAAATTGTCCACGATTGCCAACAGGCATGCAACACTTGTTCTGCAAAGTTCTTGGGTAACAGGAAAAGAGAGGACATTACACTATCATCAGGAAATAGGAGATAATGAAATAGATGCCAAATAAAGAATGCAAGTTGCAGCCTAATAAAATTGTTCCTCTTTTCCACCCTACTTTTCCTTTTTTTATTTTCTAACTCCAAAACATAGTGTTTTGTCCCATACACTAGCTGTTTTTTCATTCATTGGTTTTGAAATAAAAATTCACCCAATGAAAATACTAGTCACATGTATTCTTCTGAAATACAAATGATATACTATGTAAATTTTACCTGTTTGACATCCTAAAGCTGCTTAAGATTCCTTGAACTGTAAGTGGGTAATACCCAACCCAGCAGAGCCTGGTTCACATATAAACTCATAAATGTTCCTCAGATTCTAAGAGAAAACAGCAGAGAAAGGTTTTTTAGCCAGGAAAACCCATGCCCAGTTCCTCACTTAGCTTTTCTTCTGTGACCACAAACATTTTCGCATTGTAAAATTAGGATGGTGCACATTCCTTCCTCACAGAAGAAGTTTTATTTACTTGAGAAAAATAATTTATTTTCAAAAAGCACATGCCAAGTTTAAAGGGGGGCTACAAAGCAGACGGAGACTTTTTTTTTTTTTTTACCAGGAGTCACATGGAAAAAATGAGGGGCAATGGCTACAAGTTACTCCTGGGGAGATTCTGATTGGACACAAGAGGGAAATTTTTCACAATGAGAACACTCAGACATGGGAATAATCTCCCCAGGAGAGCAGTGGTTTTCCCAATATTGGACACTTTTAAGATTCAGATGGATGGGGTGCTGGACCATCTTGGCTAGACTGTGCTTTTTTCCAGGAAGGTTGGACCAGACGATCCTTGTTGTCCCTTCAACCTGGTATTATGTGATTCTATGATTGTATGAAGTTATGTAGAAGTTGCTTTAATCCTTTAATTCAGTGGTCATGGGTAGTCATCATACTCATCAACAACAGGGAGAATAAATTGTGTTTGCCATTCAAAGCTGTGTTAGGTTTCCCCTGCAATTTCATTGTTTAATATGCCTTAAACTTATTTAAAAAAATATTAACACACCACCCATTTCCTCTTAACATAGATGCACCATTTGTCTCTGAGCCTCCGAGTCTGAGAGATGCTCAGAGCAGACACTTTTCTTTGCACTCAGCCCTTCAAGACAGGAGATCTCAGTGCAACTAAGAATCAAGCATTAGTGCAGGTAGAATCTTCTAATTAAAAAACAAACAAACAAACCAAAACCAAAACCAAACCAAACAAAACCACACCACGACAACAAAACTTACTTTTTGTTAAAAACAATCAAGCAAACAAAACTAACCAAAACCCAAACAGCAAAATCCCAAATAAACAAACAAAAAGGTTTTTTAAAAAAAGCATTCATCTGAAATTTGTATCTTTCTCTGTTACCAGATTTCAACTTGAGAGGAGGAAAGTTCTTTGAATTGGGGAATATTGTCTGGTCATTTATATAGGTTATATCAATAATGCCTATTACAAGTGACAGATTAACCTATATGTGGCAAAGCTTTCAGCCATGGGAACTGCCCTATCACATACGGCTACTGGAATATATGAGTCTTTCTGCATCATTCCTGCACAACCCATATGGAGATTTTCCCATCACACACTCAGCCAGCTCACAAAGGGGAGCTGCAAGCATATTCACAATTTCCTCTAACCCGCCTCTTTCAGTCCCACCTTTCCCCCACAGCTTCGTTCATATAGCTCAAGCTTCTCATTTAAAGCAAACACCCCACTGCACCTCCACACAAGTATCAGTATCTCGTTGCCTTGCACTCCCACTGACAGGTTTGCTGGATGTGATGGCTGAAGCTGACCCATCTCTTTCCAGTTCCTCCCAGTTTCTGGATGCACCAACTCACTCCCACAGTGCCCATTTCCTCCCCCATCTTGGTTTCAGCTCTTCCCACTTTGGCAAGACAGAATAAAGTCTTTACTATATATAGTAAGGCACTCAGACATTTCTCACATAACCTGGGTGGGCAGCAGGTGGGAGAAGAGAACACTGAGCATTGCATCCTGCTGGGTAGGGAGCACATTCAGACTTGTCTCAGAAAACGTTGGTATTCCTGAGCATCAACAGTTTTCCTGTAAACACTTCAGAGTGGAGCCTCTTCTACTTAGCGACTCTTAAACTTGAACCATCATGCACCTCTGAATGGTCTTTTAATTATGAACACAGTCTTTTATTATCTCCAAAGGGAAACGGTTATAACAAAAACTATGCATTGCTCTGTATTTGAAGTTGCTTTTTAAAGCATATCTAAGACATCGTTTACTACATATATAGTATAACTAATGTCAATTCTCGCAGTACCACTCAGCTACAGACTTTACTGGGAAAACTGTTTTCCTCTCAAGGAACTAATAAAACAACCCAAACCAAACAAACAAAAAACCCAACCATAAACCAAAAGCTTTTTAATAACAGATCTCAAAATTTGGAATTTTTCATACATTATGCTTTTCCTTTTTCAGCCATTCTCTCCCAGCTGCTCCACATTCCAAATATTCACCATAAGTGGACATTTTGCACATGAATATTTTCTTTCTGCAACAGGAATCCACATTTTTTTCTGTTTTTACCTTCACCTTCACCAAAATTTGTTTGATCCTTTTGTAAATCCTCTGGCTGCACTACAGTCTCTGCTGATAGAGCCCTTATGCTAGCACTCCTAAACTCTCTTCCTCAAACACCACATATATTTCCAGAAAAAGGATAGTGGTGGCTGTTTGCAGCATCTTGGGACATATATATGCAGTGCTGTGGTTAGATTCTCACCCTTAACTAATGCAACAACGCTGGCAAAATTTGGTGGTGATGGCTCTCTCAACCCAAAAGTGCTCCCATTGAAACAGAGTTCTGCACTAACTTCACCAAATCTTTTGCCAGTCTGAGTCCTCTTCTTAACACTACATACGGACCTTTAACCCCACTACTTCATATATACAGCCTTATGTGAACTGACACTGAGGAACCAGGAGCCTTACCCTGGATTTTGAGAGTACTCAGCTGCTGGTTCTACGTAGCTCGAGACTACGCCCTTGTCTCTGAACGCAAATATTTTTCTTGAGGTAGAAAGAAAAGCTTATCCAGTGAACTGAAGACCGGAGACAATCAGATACAGACTTTCTCTGAAGCATAGATACAGTACATATATGAGCACGTTGGCTGTATCACCTCAATGAGCCATGTGACAAAGACAAGGCAATACAGAGATTACGAAGACTCATCCTTTAAAATCTAACGCTTCAGCTGTTGACTGCAATAGTATTCTGGCTTCTCTAGGAACAAATGCAAACCACAAAATAGCACTCTGGGTCAAAAGTCAATATTAAAAAAAAATATTTAAAAAAAACCAACTAGAAATCATGATCAGCTACCCTTTTATAAACTGATCTTATCAGGGTTGAGTCACACCAACTATAAACTAATCTCCAGGAAACAAAACTCCCCATTACTCCTGCTCTGGAAACTCTTTGTGAGCAACACCTCATTTTTGCCTGTGTAAGTGTCACACAGAGACCATGAGAAACAGTAGGGAAAGCAAAATTCAACAATGAGGCACCAGCTGAAGCGGCTCAGGAGGGTGAGGTACGTTCTGAACTACCACCACATTATTCTTCAAACAGATATTTCTCCAAAAAGATAAAATTTCGCTGGGTTCTCCATTCAGCTACATCTTATGGTACTGTTTGTGCGGCATGGAGGGAGCCACGAGGACCTGCAGTTTCTCACCAGAGAATCCTCACCTCTGTAGAGATCATCCGGGAATCTGGCAGGAGCTTCTCCCATTCCTACAGCAGCTTTACTGCCTCCTAAACTGGATCAAATGTTACAAGGCGCAGTGCGAAAATACATGCCAGGGAGGTGGGGAGGAAGCATCTTCAGGAGGAAGCAGAGACAGGAGCTTTTCAAAGGAAGAGAGAATGAAAAGGCCAGGTAGCAGATCACTAGAGGAGAAAATACACGATATCTTTAGGTTTTTATAAGATAAAAACAATGTGCAGAAGCCTCATGGCTGTAACTAACTGTTTTCAAGGTATAGACAAAAAACAAATCAGATTTTAGCTGCTGTTTATAGCAGTTCCTGGCAACTAGCAGAATTAAAGGCATTGTAAGAACCACAACATACTCATGTATTTAAAGAGACAATATTGAAACGCTACAGGACGGGCAAAGAAGAAAAAAAAAAAAGTAATTGTGCTATAGGAAGAGAAGACCAAGGGCATGATGCAGTAAGCTTCATTACAGCCATACATCTGAGGAATTAACTACGGTTCAGATTTGAAAATCAGGGCTTAATAAGTTTTCTCAGAATAAGTTTTGGAAAGAAGACGTTGATACATTGTGCTGCAGATTTAACACTAGATTAATATTTCTTGACTCTCCTGAGCACATGGAGGAGGCCTACAATTCCCTATTGTCCTGTCTCTTAATAGACCCTATGAAAAACAAATGAAGAGGAGAGTGCATGCACCGCTATGTCTGTGTTACGAAGTACCTTAGTGTCAAACACTTCCAATGGAGATTGTCTTCTGCTTATGTATTTCCTATAGTGGATTAGGTGATTATATGCTGTATCATGTGGCTGTGTAATGCCATACAAGTATACAAGTACAATTATATATCATATACATACTCACGGGAAAGTAGGCTTTTTTATTTTGGATTAAAATCCTGCTCCAATGAATTCGCTGTCCAAGTTCCTTACAATTTCAATTGAGATTTTATTTTCTGTAATATTGTGTGGTAATTCTTATTTTTAGCTAGCATAAGTCTTCAGGAATGTGCAATACAGGCAAATTTTAAGTGTTGAGTTCCAAAGTCAGACTTTGGGGGCACATGGAAAGAAAAGTCAATACATAGAGCAGAGCTGCCTTTAGTGTTAAGCCTCACTATGTGTGTGAGTTTGGGCAAATATCTGCTTTTCGCCTCAGTTTCCCTAAAACTAATGGTGGGGTCCATTGATTAAAAGTACAGTATATAGACCAAGCAGCTGTTATTGCTATATACTAATTAACCCTTCAGGGAACTGTAAGCAAAAAGCATAAAAAGTGACCTAGCTTCTCATCTCTTGGTTAGACCTGAGGCACTTTGGCAGGGCAACATAGGAAAGCTTTGGGTCAGATTCACCAGAGCTACTGGGGCATACGAATCCAGCATGTACACGTTACTGGTGTCCATTCCACTCAACAGCCGCCTAACCCTGCAGGTACTTTTGTTGTTTTCAGGCAAATCCCTGATCTCCAGTCACACCATACAGCTGCTAGAGTCCCTATTCCTCTGAGCAGCTAAGCATTTAACTCCTGTCAAGCCATGGTGGGATTTATTTTACTTCTAAGTTGCTGGCTCTTAGTACAGTGAGTCCTATACAAAAATAAAAACAAAAAACCAAACAAAACCAACCAAACAAACAAAAAGCGGGTAGAAGTAGGATCATTTTACTCACATTAAATAAATTGCTCAGCTGGAATACAGAAAATGCAAGTTTGGTCCCTACTCTAATAGATGCAGAACACTTTGAATCCACTGCCCAGGCCTGCTGAGGAGACAGTTTCCCTGGGTGTGAGGCACGGATGTTTGTCTAGAGGAAGAATGAGAACAACGTTGTGAATTGGTCGTTGCTCATGGTTTCCATACCTGCCTTGCCTTGGTTTAATTTACAAGAAAGAAAGGTGGCTTTCATGTAAATATTGAACTCTTGAAGAGGGACCATGAGACAGTTTCACCACCCGTTCCCATCTCAAGGGATCCGAAAAGGTTGTATCAATACCAGTTTAACCTGGTTTTACTTTCAGATTCCTGAAGCGTTTCAGCTAAGAGAGTTATCTATAAAAGTGTTTTTGGAGTTAGTTAGGGCCACATCCTTGTACGCAAAGCGAATCACAGATGTCTCACATAGACACGAGTTTTGAAAAGGTGCCCTAACCAGCTCTACAAACCCAGAAATGTGGAGCCACCATCTCTACAATGCTATTCTGGCATTCATTCTACTGACTTTTCTACTGAAAGACAAGGAGGCCACAGGAAGGCTCCAAAATTTCTGAACAGATATTTAACCCATTAGGAGGTGGGAAATCAGGAAGCAAGGCACAGGTGACAGAGGACTCCTCAGCACCGCCTTCCAATTTGAACACTCAACTCAAAACTTCCAGGTACACCATGTTGCCACAGTGTAAACCCATGTTACCATATGACATCTCACATTACTGAAGCTGCAGTCAATTTGGGGGGACGTGGAAGCAACTGGAGGTTTGCAGTATGGGTGGTCACATGCTAGAAGTGCAGTATTTCTTCTCCCGAATAAAATCAGAGTGCAATGCTGAATGCTACATCCACTGGGACTGACTGTTCAAATACTAACTGGCATTTCCTTGATTTTTAGTGCACCCACTATTAGGATATCTGAACAAAATAAACTCTCAGCATGTTATTTTTTATGGAAACATATTATTCTCACATAAGGAACCTTAATAAATACATAGTTACAGACATTTACTGAATTCAGTAGATCTCTGCAGGGACATTATCACTTTGCTGCTGTGAAGAAGGGGAAAAAAAAAAAAAAGTAATGTCATTGATCTAATTTGCCAGTTTGCCTTAAAAAGCATGAAACAGCAGAAAGAATAACTTTGAACCTGTCTCTGATTGACTTCTCTCTATCTCTAATGGTTCCTCAGGATGACATTCAAAGTTTGATGTATCCTCTTTAAATTCAGATGTTCCTCAACACATTACAACAGACCAAGCATCTAGAACCAGAGAAGAACAAGCACCACTCCTGTTACCAGTAATCAGATACGTTACTGAAAGTTGTCCGTCATTCCCGACACAGGCCAGTCAGCTTTGAGAGTGTAAAATCATTTGCCTTCCCAAAAGCCATTTCTGGCCCTTCTTTGCTCGTCATCAGTACCAAAAGTAATGTCTATTTTTTTCTGGAGAAAAACAGTGACATTTCTTTATTTTTTTGCCACTGACACGCAATTGGCAAATGAGTCAGCACCTTCTTGTAAAACAGTAGTAACTTCAAGTGTGCTGAATCACAGTTTCAAAGGTACTCTAAGGTTCTCTTATCTGCACATGCAACACATTTTCTGTTTGCTTCAGCAGGGAGACTATTATTCTGAGGCTGAAAAAAATGGTTTTGTGGTCTCACATCTTATTCTGAGGTCAGCATTTAACTGTTTCAGTTCATTGCATCTGTACATTCACATGAGACTTTTAATTCATTTTTCTAAGTGACAGTTAAAGTCTTCCTGAGGAAAAAGCACAGCCCACCTACCCAAACTGCTAACTCCATGTTGTCACAGGGTTGGTTAATGAGTGTGGGGAGGGAAAGGTCATGTAAAAAAAAAAAAAAAAAAAAAGCAACAACAGAGAAAAAAGAAACAGAATATTTTTTTTTTTTATTTTAAAGTTCTTCCAGTATGAAGCATTGTTTTCTCTGGAATGAAATACCCAATTCTTCACATGCCCTGCTCCTAAAAACACTAGGCCCCCACATGCCACCTTGACCTTCCTGTGTGCCTCTCTGTCATTCTCCCCTCCTCCTGCTCTGCCCACATCTCTTGCACACTTAGCAGGGAGGGGGACGGTGTGCTCAGTGGGTGCCTCTTGAGTGACACATGTCAGCAGCCCAGCAATACTACACGCTGTCTGGTCACCTCCCCTCCGCCATTAGGCTGGACAGGGGCCAGCTTCTCTCTGCTTTCTCTCAGTTCAGGCTCTTTTTTCCATACAGACACAAATTCTTTAGAAAGGCTGGTGGGAACTTAATATACTTGTGACCTCTATGGAACATCAAGTTTAGCTGAAAGTCACCAACTGGTTCGCCTGCTGCCTAAGGTGGTGTACGAGCACAGCCCCATAACCCTCCTGTCCTTCAGAAGGAGGCCAAGACAAACAAAAGATCAACTATAAACTGTTCGCAAATGAGGAACGTGGTAAACTTAGGTACTGGAAAAGTGAGATTAAAGTTCAGAAAATGCGTGAATCTTACATTGGCTAAACCTGCACTTTACAGCCTTTCTTCGTTTCTTTGCTTTTCCTGACAAGATAGGAGCAGCATAGCTCTAGAGGAACCAATAGGAAAAGTGCATAGGCTGTTTTTTCTTCCCTCCCTACAAACTGTCCTGTTCCAGATGAAAACAAATCCATTTTTTTTCACTGCACGGTGGGACTTCATTATATCACAACTTGCCCTTTCCAAGCTAAACCCTCTTTATTTTGAAACCACTGGCAGGACTGACTTCGCTGGGAACAAGAGGTTCCTACATCCACACTGCCAAGTGAGTTTGAAGTTGGAGTTGTGAAGTCATTCTCAATCCCAGGGCTCATTTTCAGACTCATTAAATCAATCCTATGCAATTTTCCCACCAACCTCATGTGCATGGAAAGAAAAAACATATATTTCCCTATAGAGGTAGAAGTATGCAATCACCCTATTTACTTTTAAGGTATAATAAAGTTTGCACTTTGTCATTCATTCTGTAATCCAGTGCTTTGGTATTAAGAATTTTGTTGCTTGTTTTTTACTCAGGGATTACTTTGGTAAAACCTTTCCTTCATATCCTCCAAGGAAACTGGAATAAACGATTGCCAAATGCCACATTTCCCAATGGGAAACAGCATTCTCAACCATCTGAACACTCGGTCTACCACTGACCAGAAAAGCTGTGCTACAGATAGTATTTATAGCACATTTTATGAGACCAAAAGTTGTCAGTTAAACCACTAGAAACTAATAAATGGGCCTAGTGTCATTTGAGTTGTCAACAGGATATAAGCTGATGTAAGGGGAACACCTACATTTTGTAGGCTTCTTTTGCACGAACAAATGTACAGTTGATAGTCATGCTTGACTTCGTAGGAATGTTTTGAGTAAGGAATATAGTAATTTCCTCCATTGCAACAGTAATGATCATCAGATCAGTAAAATACATCTGTTATATAGGCATGCCTAATTCTTGAATATGATGATGCTCAGTAACTTCTATTTTACAGTAAGCATTCTCACATATAGTAGTTTTGTTGAGTGAGAGAGCTAACAACAGGAAAATCACAGTATTGAAAACTGTCTCTGTGCTGCAAAGCGTGGAAGTTAAAACACACAGAAAAAGGGAACATTATTTCATTTCCTAAACAGAAAACCCCTTTGAATTAAATCACATTTTTTCAATGCATTAAAGCCAACAAATGCATTGTCTGAAGTGTTGTGAAATTGCACCTGAATATGTATATATAGGTTCAACAACAGCAAAGCCTTCTTTAAATAAAAGAAATCAAATTCTCATCTGATAAGATTCCATTCTTCGTTTCCCCCCCACACATCACATGCTGTGAGAATAATTATTTTAAACATCTACTTTGGAGAGGTAGGTCAGTGGCAGAGGTTCTTATCACCCTTCTTTCATAAATACAGAGCACCAAGAAACTCTGAATGAAATGTAAGTCTAACCAGGGACAAAGGCTTGACCACAAGTTTGAATCTGCTAGATTCAGATCAAGTACTCTGAGTGCCCAGATACGAGTCTATTTCTTTGTTCGGTTCTACTTCTGGTTATAATTAATATTTATCTACACAACAAAAAGTATCAAACTTGATTATAGACCCTTAGGACAAAATGCAGTTTAATCAGTTCCTGTAAGTGGAAAAATCTCAATTTTTCACTGACAGAACAGCCTGACACTCTTATATGTTAAAGTTCTGAAAGTTTAACACAAGTATTAAGGTGTACCTCAGCCCTTCCTGGACTTATGAGATGAAGCATAGATGGCACCCTGAAAATGTAAATGAATATCTGCTCAGAGAATGTGTGCTTTTAAACAAAGCAGAAATTTCTCTGAAAAGGGAGGCCAAGGAACTTGCCTGTGCACACAGTTATTGAGAAGAAATATGTGCCACATTCTTTTTGGTTTAGAAAGAGAAGTGTATATGAAAAATACGGTGGGAAAGATTTTTCCAGAAATATATAAGGCTGTTTGAAAGAAGGAAAAGTTGAGAAACTCAGTCGGTTGCAGGATTTCGAAAGATTTCTACTATTAAAATTTAGAGAGGATTCCGATGAAAGTCACAGCAAGCCTTTTAGCTATGCTTTTCCTCATTAATCCTCTCCTGTTCAGTATACACAGACAGAAATCACTACCCTGTTCATTACAAGCTCTGAACCTATATCAAGTTGATCTTAAAAAGAGGCAGTTTGAGAAAACTTGTATTTAAAAGCTAGGAAGGATAAGTTTATTATCAAGAGCTTATATTCCTACGATTTAACAAGAACAAACACAAAGAAGAAAGCCAAATCTCAGCGATAACACAATAAATTTAGATTTCTTCAACACTGAAATTGAGATAATAAAAGAAAACATACACAGTACACTTCATTCTGGTACAGATATATGTTTCCAGCACACCTGAGGTTTTGCAGTGCAGGCTCTGGCCTTTGGTCCTATGGTGCCAGAGTATGGCTGTGAGGAACAACCGGCATGAAGTCAGATCTGCTGGTACGAGGGAGCTCGTCAGCCACTTTAACGACTCTCAGGGCATGTTTGGAATTGTAGATGGAGATACAGCTCTCCAGCATGGACCAACCTAACCAAGACAGGTTCAGCCTCACAGTGCTGTAACAGCAGCACAGTCTCCAGCGCAGGTTCGCTCTGGCTGCCCTGGGACTCTGGGCAGATCTGTACAGACCACGCTGTTTGACATTTTGCTGACCTGGTTACAGTGGCTTTGGGTACTTGAGCTCAGCTGAATCGAGACAGAGTTAGAGCTGTGATCACGCACAGCACGTCCCAAGTGCAGCGCACAGAGGCCATACAGCTCGACTGATTCTGCTAGCAGGAAGAAATCTTCTTTATACAGCACTTCTCATGGCCCCTCTTTTGCCAGACAGACAGCACAACAGAGCTACTTCGCTGGCTCTGCTGCAACCCAGGATTCCTCTGATGTGAAGGGAACTGCTGAGTTTCAGGTTTTCTTTGGCACTCTGGCGCAGAGGGATGCAAACCAGCTCGATCCCATACAATCCCTTCTTGCATCTCATGTGAAGGCAAGGTGCTTATCGAAACAGTTTCATGGGAAGCCCTGCCAGTTTAGGTCAGCTGTGAAGCTAGGTGGCCCTGGACAATTATGCTTTGCATAAATACGTAACTTTTTCATAGTCAAATGAGCAAAAACAGAGTTATTGCTAAATATATATATTTTTTTTCTTTAAGGTTCCTTTGATTCTCTTTGCTCTAGTATGAAACACAGATGCCCTTATGCTAGTCATCTTGAAACTAGAAATATTATTTACTAGGTACAAATGACTGATATTTAAAACTGCATGCTTCTCTTCATTGTGAACCTAACTGGAATGACTCACTATTTGGGACATTTATCCAAATCTGTAGTCTAGTTTTTGTTTGAAAGCAGCCAGGTAAGAAGCAGGATCTCTCGAAAAAAAAAACCAGATACCAGAAAGTACTTCCATCCTTAGATGGAGAATTAGGAATACAGAAAAAAGGCTAGAATTGCAGAACAAAGGCACTGACATATTTTCCTTGCAATTTAGCAGAGCTTACTACTCTGACTTCTGCACTCAAATTCCCCACACAATTGATGCAGAGAAGTTAAGTGCTCAAGCATGGGACCCCACAAGAATCAGCAGCTGTCTAGAGCATGCAAAAAATTGCCAAGGAGGGGAATGCATCTACAGCCCCAGCTAGAAGAGCATGAGGCATTTTTCCTACAAGGAGAAACCTCTCCCCCTGCCTCAAGAATTCACCATCTAGTCGTGATTTAGACATCTAAGCCAAGGATCTGTGCAGAATGTGAACAGCCTTACTTGTAACTAAATACGTACAGGAATCTTTCAGAATGTGCAAGTTTTCTTCATCTATGAGGACTTGAACCTGGTTCTCTGGTGAAAGTGTACTATTGATCAGACCATAGGTTAATTTGTATCTAAAGCCAGCTTAGTCCTATGTTCCATTTTCAATGCACTAGAGATACCCTCCTGGGTCAAAAGATGTCTCCCCAACTTGGAAACTGGCTCCAAGCTGAGGAAAAATCTCAATGGCTACTAAATATAAAATGATTAAACATTAATTTACTATATCCTTTCTTATCAAGCTCTAAACTATTGACTTGAGTCCACACAAGAAACCTATGTGCTTCTAGATATCTACAAACTGAAGACTAAGATAATTCATTTTAATTTCTTCCTTGTAGGATTTTTTAAAATAAGACATCTAATAACAGATCACTGAGATATCAAATTGCTTATAGAAGAGGAAGAAAGTGAATGTAAGTATGAGTGAATTCCCATATAAAAGGGAAGTAGTATGAGAAATAGAAAGTAAGGAGAATTTTAGTACACTTTTTATCTTTTCCTTGAATTGGCTACAAAGATGGATTTACTTTAAAAATAACTGAGTTTTCCAGGGAAGAACTGTCCGAAACAGTTATTTATCTACTCTCGAGCACCTAGCTACTAATCCTCTAATTTTATTCTTTTTCACCCACTCAATATCAAACCACAGCTTGTACTTGCACAGCTTGCAGCAAAGTGACTGCTTTCACTGCCTGAATTCTGTAACTTCAGTGAGAAACTACCTGGGCAGTCTTCTTTATCACTTGGTAACACAGTATGATATTACACCTTTGGCTCTGATTTTGCTGCAGACATAGTTCAAGTACCTGAGCTACCTGCCAGCAAACAGGCCTGTTCCAAGCCCACTGAAGTCAGCAATGGCCTTTCTGTTGGTTGGCCACATTGCAATTAAATCAAGTTCTAACACAAATAAATCAGAATATTTAACTGCATGTAAAAATGCTAAATCTCTGGAGGAGGCATTTTTATCATAATTTTAAAGTCTTGTATTTTGGAAGAAGAAGACACAAGGCTTTAGGCCACAACAAAGTAAGTCTACCTTACATGCAAATATTAGTCATGCAGTTTATCTCAACAATTCTTTTTCCATCTCCTAACTACAGTGTATGCCTGTAAGAAAAGAGTACTCAGTCCCCAGTAGCCTCTATTTTGATTCATGAAAGAGAATACTTTAAAATAGCAAGGTGGTAATCAACCCACGGCTTATATCAGCTGGCAGATCTCAGAATAGTAAGCACACAAGTTACTCTAGGTGTTCATACCAAACAGTTCGGTAGTCACTCAGACAGAAGCAGAACCTCTTCCCATTTTAGTTCCTAGATGTATGATATTCATTTCCTCTATCTCTTGAGGCTAATGCCCGAAGTAGAAAACAAAAAAACCCAAACCAGTTCCTGTGTCTAGCTTCATGACATTTCAGACAGCTGAGTGAGGTGCTTCTGTTTGTTTGTTTGTATTTTTGGTTTGGGAAGTGGCAAGGTGGCACTCACATTTTTCAGTTGAGTTGTTTCTAGATAATGTGTGGGAGATTTTCAGGTGGTTAGTATTAACCCAACTCTGCACTCGATCATTATCAATTAACACAGTAGTAGCAAAGTTTTTCCATAGCTTTTCTCATTTTTCTGCAAACCCATGACCATCTGTTTATATAGTCATGTGAATTTTGGCTTTGCCCTTAGTAGAAATAATTTTTTTCCTAATGCCTCCATACACCTATCCTTTCCTACCCGTTAACACACCCAGGCACTTGCTTCTCTTCTTTGACAAACAGATATTTGTGCTCTGCCCCTTAACTCACATGCACTTCTACACCCCTTCCCTTTACCGTTGCCCTTCTGTCACCAGCCATTGTATCCTCATCTCCACTTCTTCCTCTGGTCATTGTGTTTTCCAACCACATCTCCCTCTTTCTCAAAGTTGTCAAGGTTTGCTGCTTTGGTCGCAATCTTTCCCACACTGTCAGCCTGCTCATTTCCTGCCTTTCCCCAATCCTCAGTCTTCCCTTACTGCCTCTTCCTTGAGTAGGGAATTTGCAGACAACTAATTACAATTTGGAGATGGAGGCTATGTCAAATATGGGGCAGAGCTGAATTTTCCACTCCAGGTTTTTTTCCTGGAGCAACCATATGGCATGGGAAGGCTTGTCAGCCTGTCTGTGCTGATAATGTCATGGAGGAAAGTAGCAATGGGTCCTCGTCTCGAGCTTTCCCAGCACTCGGGAAAGATCTCTTCCCTCAGGCAACCCTTCGACCTCATTGGGGCCACCTTTCTCCTTCACCTCTTCCTCTCCAGTAAAGTCAAATGCCAAAATTCCCATGACTTTGTAACTAGATGGTCATGGGTTTGCAGAAAAAAAAATAGGAAAAGCTATGGAGAAACTTTGCTACTACTAAATTCATTGATAACCACTGAACACAGAGAAAAGGTGATTATCTAGCCATTTGCTAGCCATGCTTATGTACACATTTTCTGGAACAAGCACATTATTGCAATTAACAGAAACATCTAACGTGATGAAGCTAAATACATGTATAATTGTTCATACAATGGGGGCCAGCGACTGCTGCCTCTTTGAAAAATGGCTGTGCTGCCCTGCACTTCTCTGGGCAGCCTGTTCAGTGCTCTAGCACCCTCGAAATAAAGAAGTTTCTCCTCATATTCAGATGAGACCTCCTGTGCTTCAATCTGTGCCCGTTGCCCCTCATGCTATTGTTGGGCCCCACTGAAAGGAGTCTGGTCCCATCCTCTTGACATCCACCCTTGAGATTTTTATACATATTGATAAAATCCCCTCTCAGCCTTCTCTTCTCCAGGCTGAACAGATGCATCTCAGTCCTCATAAGGAAGGTGCTCCAGGCCTCTAATCATCTCTGTAGTCTGCCTTTCAGATCCATACTCTACCCAAAACAGCACTCCCTCCCTCTGTGCCCCTGGCTGCCTGCAGTGTGTAGTGACAGGCTCTGCCTCACGTGGCTCCAACCAAAAAGTATCCTGGATCATGGCTTTTTACTTTGTTGGATTGTTTTGTGTACAATATCCTGATATCTTCTGAACACCAGGAGCCCAACAACCTCAAGCAGAGAAGTAAGACTTGGTGCTCCCAGGGAAATCCCTAGGAGTTTGGTCCTTGCCCTTCACAGGTGAAGGGAATGTCATCTTTACTTTTCTAACTAAAAAAGGCAACATTGAATTGCTCGCTCTTTTAGAAGAAGGAAAGGAAAGGAATGGAAAGGAAAGGAAAAAGGAAAGGAAAGGAATGGAAAGGAAAGGAAAAAGGAAAGGAAAGGAATGGAAAGGAAAGGAAAAAGGAAAGGAAAGGAATGGAAAGGAAAGGAAAAAGGAAAGGAAAGGAATGGAAAGGAAAGGAAAAAGGAAAGGAAAGGAATGGAAAGGAAAGGAAAAAGGAAAGGAAAGGAATGGAAAGGAAAGGAAAAAGGAAAGGAAAGGAATGGAAAGGAAAGGAAAAAGGAAAGGAAAGGAAAAAAGAAAAGAAAGAAAAAGAAAGAAAGAAAGAAGAGAAAAGTAGTCTTTGATTATTTTTTGGTGGAAATTAGGGTTTTTGTTAGCTGCTGAAAGGGGTCCAGCACACCCCATTACATATTCTCATTAATAAACCAGACTATTACAAGAGTGATATCCCCCTACTTGTCTCTGTTAATGTTGTGCAACAATTTCCACTCTAGCCCACTCTTGTCACCCACCTAAACGGCTTGCTCACTTCCACCCTTCGGGTTAAAAATTTCCATGCCTGGCCTCCGCATGAACCTACAACTCTTTGGAAATGTGAAGTAAAACCATCTTCTGAGTATACGGGGAAAGGAAAGCACGGTTGTCTGTGTTAAGAAAAAAAAATAATCTCACCACTTTTTCACAGCTCTGAGCATGGTGTAAGATAAAAAAAACCAAAAACACAAAAGTCTTGTGAAAGAGCAGAATATGTCCTAAACTGAAAGGCTGCTGGGTTGGACCTGACAGCCACATGCATCTGTGCTTGCCTTAGTAAACAGCTGAAGTGCGTATTTATATATTCTTTTACATATATAGTGTATAAAATACATACTTTTTACAATATGTCTACTTTTATGTAAGTATTTATACATATATGGTAAAAAGTATGTATAACTGTGCACTGTTCTCCATATAGATACCATATATGTAAGTTTGTAAGGTGCCTATAGAAAATCAAATGTTTGAGAGCAGGTGATGTGCTGCCTTGCAAAGGAACATCTAGGATGTCATGGCCTAACCAAGCTCCTGTCCAGCCAGTCCAAGGTACAAAATTATTCAGAAAGTAAAGTTAGGGATACTGATTGAAGGCTCATTGAATTTCATAGTTTCTCATCTACTTATTTTGAAAGTTTTAGGGCTGGGATTTCTTGAAGACTGCGAACACCTGTGAGAGAGAGGCCTTGGTGTGTTTGCACAGATGATAAATGTACTTCTCCCAGCTGCTCATCCTCTCAGCTACCAAGGCCCCACTTTGTGAAGCACAGACAAGCCAAGCTCAGTGTTTGGGCCAATAAGTATCTACCACACAGAATTTCTCCTCAGAGCAAGGGATTTTTATGTAAGCTAGTGTACTCTAGGCGAGCTTCAGAAAGTGAAATAATTACTTTTAAACTATTGCTTGCTTGTTTGTTTTAATTTCCTAAGAAATTCTATAGAAGCTTGATCATGGTTAAAAACTGAGGAGCCAGTCCCTCAGACTGTGTAAGGGCACGTTGTCACATCCTCTCTGCTTCCGCTGTTATTGACTGGCCCTTTCCTCCATTTTGGGACATTCTTACAAGTGCACTTCTTCTGAAAAACAACTACTTCGAAGTGAGTGCTGATGTCATTGCTGACATTATGCTCTTTCCATTTTATGTCATGTATCTACGCCTGTAACTAAAAATGGTATGGTTTTACCTTTTATTTTAGAAATAATACTGAGTCATACAATTCCTTCCTCCTATTTACAGTTTCTTAGCTTCTCTTCGGCAAATATGAAAAGTGTGACTTTGACAAAGCTGTTTTAAGAAAAGGCAAAAGCTGTTTTCAAGTAGATTATCTGAGACATCAACGGTTGGCCTTATGCTATCCCTACTGAAATAGTTATTTCTTTGTTTTCAATGTGTTTTATTTAAATAATAAAAAATAAAACACTATCTGATCAGGAGTATCATCTAGAAATGCCCATCAGATGATGTGCTTTCTTCAGACTAAAGCAAAGACCACCCCAATCTGACTGTGCTCCTAATGGGGTGTCAGTCAACGTTCTGACCAGCAAAATTTCTGGAGTGCCATGTGATAGGGGCTTCCTATCCTTGGAGGGGGTGCTTTCATCCGGAATAAAATATGTGTCCCAAGAGAATATTTTAAATCAACATTTGCTCTGCTTGTGCAACAGTTACAAGGATGAGGTAGCCACCAATGCTACTCAAATTCTACTGATAGATACTGAGACTCGCAGATACTTGTCACATGCTTTTGGCAGCTTTGTATTTTTTGTTCTCTGACTGTACAACCTCATGACAAATAGAAAGAGGGGAAGTTGTCTTAAACTGTTTAGCAAAACTTTCAATAAACAAAGACAAAAAAAGAGCAGGCTTACAAAATTCTGTTGCTCTAATTCTCTGGTTGAAGTATTATTAATAAAGAAGTTCAGTGATCAAACCAAAGCTTCTGGACTTCATAGAGGAAGGCTTTTCAGGCTTTAAAAATGTTATTTTTTGAAAGATCGAAACTTTTGGGCCTTCCTGGTTGTGCACTGCATATTCTACTTGCAAGGTATATATGCTGCAAATTAGGAAGAATGCTTTTTCATGGAGAGTAAACAGTTTTATAGAGATTAATTAAATTAATCGAATTCTAAATCCCATGGTTTTCTCTTGAAGTAATCAAATGCCGAAAATTAAATATAAGTTAATTACCTTCCTTAACTGGGATCTCAGCAACTCCTTCATGGTTCTATCATTTTTGAAACATTATAAGCAATTTGTGTTTGTGAATAGGACTAAGAGAGGCTTTCCTGACTAATGGAGTTGAGGTGGAATGGGTTGATAACAAAGGATCTATTAAAACATCATTGGAAAAAGCTGTATAGTTCATGCATTGGCTCGGTTAATTTCTGTAGATTTTTTTAATGCTGTTGCTGGAAGGCTGGTGTTGGAGAGGGGAAGAGAAAGAATGCAACATTCTTTTCTGTACTTCATGGATCCTTAACCCTTATTTAAAGATGACTTTGGATTTTAGACCAAATAATTGTTCTTGTAATTATATCAAACAGTTAAAAAAAAAAGCTAGTTAATGATGTTCAACATAAGTAATCATGTTAAATAGTGAAATTTAATTTCTTAAAAACTTAAATCCTCATATCTTTTGGAATGCATTGTACTGTAGGATGTCTGAGTAAATTAAATTCTCCCCTGCACACTAAAGCATCAATTTCCTTATGGTAATTATCTGCTAGATTGGATCTGTCAGTAGCAGGGAAGCATGCCTGACATTATACCCTCTTTACAAAAAATGATTACAAAAAATTAAGACGAATGAGTAAAATTAAGGCTGCGGCTGGTAAGCCTGTATAAAGCTCTCATAGATCACTTTACATAAGCTACCATTGTACTGGATACTAAGCTTTTAATGACTAGTTGCATAATGAGGTGAAGGCCATTAAAGAACAGCAGAGGTAACTGATCACAGAGATAAGAGCTAAAAAATGATTTTCAGCCAACTAGAAGCAATTTATTATACACAAAAACACAGCTCTAACTGAAATGTCTGGATAGATGAGGAACTTCAGAAAGTTGACAGGATTCCCTTCCTGGGAAAGTTTTACAAATATGATGGGAGCCTGTCTCTGTCACATTAGATTATTTTACTCGCTATTCAGTACTCCAGAAATGGGGTGAGTTTTTTGGGTTTGATTTTGGGTTTTGTTTGGGTTTTTTTGTTTTGGTTTTTTTTTTGTTTTTTAATATGACTGGACTGTAGTGCTGCATTTCATTAGCCCAGTCAAAAGGTAAATTAGAGTGAGGCGTAGCTGATATAAAGGAAATTCATAGCACACTGCCAGCGAGCCGTGTATGGAAGCAGGTTAGTTGTTGCAAGTCAATTGATACCCTGTCCTGGGCTGAAAAACAGCATCCATGCTACAGAACTGCCTCTCAGGCATGGGTTTTAGGGTTGCAAGGTAATATATCGCTCCCGGGGCAGTGAAAAAATGAATATGTAAGTAAATTCTTTTATAATGAGCACTCATTTGGGGACAAAACAGAAAAAGAGCCTAAGTGCCTTAAAGGTAGTGGAGGGTCAAATTCAGAGGTGTCCCTAACTCATAGGGGAAACCACATCCGTAATTTAGACGAAGGGAATGTGGGAAAGAGTGCCTAAGGAGGGACAGGACCTGCAGGAGCAGGTGAACACCTGCAGCTGGGCTGCCTGCAACACTCAGTGTGTAGCCACTTCAACCCAGCCTGTGGGAGATACACACATGTGTATCCATATATATATAGACACATACACACACAAGCGCACGCACATGCGCACACACACACATACTAGCATGTTTACTGTGTCTGTATAAAACCCTATTGCTTACTGAGGAGTAGAGCATTTACAACATCAACTAAAAAAAAAGTCTACAAGAGACTTTTTTAATCAAAAAAAGAGACTTTTAAATCAAAAAGAACATGGGGAAGCTACTTTCCCTTCTTTCCTCTTTTTTTCCCACATCTCTGTTACGTGATATGGAAACAGTCATCTCATGGTTTAAAGGATTCAACAAGGCCAGATGAACCATAAACTGCCTGAATATAGGGGGGTTTCTACTAAAAAATAGGAGAGTATCCAGAGCAGGGTCACAGAGATGGTTGTGGGACTGAAGCACATAATCTAAGGACTAGGGAACTGGGTTACCTGAGGCTGAAGAGAAGGAGTTAGATGTGAGGGTGTAATTGCAGTCTTTAACTAACCAAAGAAAGGTTACAAAATACACAGAGCCACATGTTTCTATGAGGTGCAATGCCAAGTGACATGATGCAATGGTGACAAAGACAATATGAGGAGAAGATGCTCACGGGAGAGTTGGGAAGCACTGTAATGTATTGCCCAGAGAGGTTGTGGAGTCTCCATTCTTAAAGATTTTTCATAATCCAGCTGGACAAGGCCTGGAGCAACATGTTTTGCTCTCACCGTTGGCCTCATTTTGAACAGGGGGTTTATATAGGTGACCTCCAGAGCTTCACTCCAAACTGTATTTTTTTATGACTCCACAATTTTTTTCTGAGGCTGATGGCCATCTTATTCCCATTGCAGTTGTGAATCCTACCCATATCTCTTCTTCCCAAGGACATATCCTAATTCCTAGGGGACAGGCTGCTTGGGGACATTGGTTCTTTACTGTTATTGTTAGTTTCCAGAACTTGATCTTTCTTATTTATGCACTGTGACAGGTAATTCTGTGCAAGCTCTGAAGCAAATTTCTGCAGCTCTGTCTATGTGAGCAAGTTAAACACCACTGGGGGACTTGTTCCTGGCTGTACAAGTGCACTAGCTCCACTATTATATTTTTAACATGGCATGGGATATTTTGGTTCGTACTGAACACCATTCTTCTCCACCCACTCAAAACCATCTCAGACATCAATTCAGAAATTGGTAAGAGTTACCAATTCTTCTTACTGGTGGTTTCTTTGTTTTAGAGTCTTGTTGAGGTAGTAGTACGGATATTGGCAATTTCTTGACCCAAATGCCATCAAGTGGCCCTTGATGTGTTTTAATTCACCAGTGCAGACACAGCTTTGGTGTCCAGGGAATGTTCAGACAAAAGAGTCAACTTCATGATGCACTGGCAGTTGTGCATCTTGATGTACATTATGGGGAGGCGACTTAATTTCAGTTCTTGATTTAAGTAATTAAATCCCACCTGACTTCTGCTTTCGGCATATATTGTCCTCCATGCACCTAACCTTTAGCCATTAGAAACCTGCAGCCTAATTTACATAACACTGAAGTCAGTGGATGCTTTTGAATTTTATTTCTTTTTTTTACTTGGAGCTTGTCCAGTCTACTGATAAGGTAAATAGTTGGAGTTATCTTGCATTTAGGCAGCTTTAGCAAGGCCATATTAAGACTTTTCTTTTTAATCAGTTACATTTGTGATGTGGCCTGACTTCTACAAAACCTTCAGTCATTCAGTCATTTCTCCTTTATTCTCTAATTATTTTAAGTGTAAATTAGTTTGATTTACAGCCTTCTGACTGTGTCATTATTTGAAATGTGTACATACTAGCATATTTACTGTGTCAAACTGATGGTGGCTAATACAATTATATGCTTTTTTCACTGATGTCTGATCTGCTAATTAACTGGAAAATATTTTGATTGGGTGACTGCTTACTCAAATTATTTAATTGTCCCATGCAAGGCTGTCAGCAAAAAAATATGGAAATGAGCCTAGGAATTTCTGTGAGATTTCACACTAACAGCTCTTTAGGTTAGGGCTGGAATTAGACAAATGCAGAAATAAATTAGCCCCCATTTTAATTTCAATACAGATTAGTAGTAAAAGCACTTACGTTTCGTCTATCCCTTTTCCTGCTTGTTTTTCTTACTTCTTCACAAAACAAGGCACCCTTATCCCCATACTAAAAGAGTACGTGTGTGGAGGAGAGGAAGGTTAAGAGAACTGAGGGCATGATGTAGGTAATTGGAAAGCCCTGACTCTTAGGCCTGGGCCTGGTCAACTGGGCTGGACTTTTTTCTGATCTGGGTGGGCTTTTTATCCTAAATTGACTGGCAGTCACTGGTGAACAGAACATGAGAGAAAGCTGCAAGTACTTTTATCAGCTGGGAGTTTTACTTTTACCCTGTGCAGAATACATTGGACATTCTTTCTTCCAAAAGCAGAGAGGTCCTGTAAGACACTTAGTTCAGTTTTTTAAGGAGAAAGTCTAAGATTTTTTTATTATTATTTTTTAACTAAAAGTAATGGACTCACTGAATACTCAAAGGTTCTTGTTGAACGAAATGTCTGGATTTAATAGATGTATCCTTCCTTTACTGAATAACTGAAATATTTTGCATACTCTCAGACAGCAATGAAACAGTTAATTAGTTTAAGTGTTGTTGAGTGAGTGATCTATAGGTTTTTTAGTGGTCATTGATATAAACAAGAAGGTTTACACCACAAGATTCAGCAAGGTGTATGCTGTTCTAAAACTGAGAGCCAGCAGTGTGTTTCTGCTCAGCTTTGCTGGAATAGGGATATTTTCTTGAATCAAAGGGCCACAGCAAAGATGAGAAAAGCTGCACAAACGTAGTTTCATGTGAATAGTTCCATTGAATTCTTTCATACTGCTACTTGTGTGGTTTAGATCTTTATTAGGAAGTCCTGGAAATTTCATTTTGTATTCCAATTGTGAGAATGATGAAGAAATTCATGGCAAAGTCCTAAACTAATGAGAGTACATATAATTTACACATACAGGTTTTTTTTCATGAAGAGTGACAACAAGGAGCCATACAATGCCTTTTACCTAAAGATGTGACCTGATTATTACCATTTTAATGGCAGCAGAGGTAGGACAGGGTGAAAGAAACACCACTCAGGGTGCTCTGATTTTACCCAGCTGCTGAGTTACTGATGCTCCAAAGTCGCACACACAGGAAAATAAAACGAGCAGTTTATGGAACGCGGGGGCTTAAAGGCCTTTGGCTTTTAGGACCTACATGTATATGATATCTGTCATAAACTTACTACGTATGCTCATTACTAGACTAAGTAATGAGCACATAGCAGCACCAACGGCTTTGTCTGGTTCCATGAGCAACTGCTGTTTTTCAGAGAAGATATGAGGCACAGTCTTGACTTCTTTCTGTCACTAAATGTCACACAATGGTATTTGCAAGGGAAGGGGTGTCACCATTTCTTACAACAAAGCCAGCAATTACATTTTCTAAGTACAAACGGGCCATGGCTCAGACGGTAAGCAGCTGTCCTGCCTCAGCATGAGACAGGTCAGTATTTTGGGAGCAATCTCTTCTGGAATGGCTCAATACAAACTTTGCAGGGCTGCTCTGTGTTTCCGCACACTGGGGAAGACACAGAGGCCTGTTCTAAAGTGTAGGCGAAGCCTCCGGAGTCCCGCATTGCTGGGGGGACAGAAAAGACAGCAGCGGCTGAGAGATGCTGAGACTGAATCAAGTTGATTCTAGCCACCAGTGGAGGAGAATACCCCACTTAAACTTTGCCTTCTCCTCTGCTCTGCCAAACTTCACTAAGCAAATAATACTCCATCTCTCAAATACTTTCTGAAAGCAACAAACATTCTCTACTTGTTAAGATGTTTTTTCTATTTTTAATTGTACTTTATAAAGTAAAAAAAAAAAAAAAGCTTCCATCTACAGCGAAACAAAACAAAGTTTCCAGTTATTACATGCTTTGGGTTTCTGTCTCCTCTATAAGTACCTTATTTTCTGCAGTCATTTTCAAGATTTCAGGCTAGGATCACCACTGCCTCTTATATCATATTATTTTCCTACCATGAAGTTGTTTATGTGTATTGTTTACCCAACAGACATTTCTCTTTCACTTGGTATATTCATTACTAAATAATTCTGTGAGAAGATACAGGCCACTGATTTTTTGCAATTTGCATCCCCATACTCTAAGCTACGTTGAAAGCAAAGCTTTTTGGTCCTCTTGCTTTGGAAGTACATTAATATTTCTATGACCTTTACTAGATGGCAGATGAGAAGCATTAGGAATAAAATAACAAACAAACCAAAGGAAACCAATTTTTTAAAATGCGTGCTTCTGAAAGGAGCAAGGAGGAAAAGAATCTAGTCTAAAAAATATGAACTTTACCTAGACTTATGATAATTGTTCCATTGCAGCTTATTTTTCTATGTCAAAATGTGTCTTTATGATCAATCTATCAACATAATGCTAAAATGTATTTTAAAGGGTTTAGTAGCTATGCATACAAAAATATGTAGATATTATTTAGAGATATTTAGAAAGAAATAGAATAGTTTAAGACATGTTTATTTACTGTGTGCATCAAAGTGATCATACTGAAAGCACAGTCACCGTGCTAACAACTACTTTACACAAAATGACTTCAAATCAATTAACTTCCAAAGCCTGCTGGTTCTAAAGAAAAATCCTGTGAAACAAGCTGCAAATGTAGTGACTTTTTGCATGATGTAAAATGCTCTGCTTTAGAAGACTACTCTTTCTGAAGCCTGTAGAAGAATATAGAAGGGAAAACCAACTAAATTCTACCCAGGAAACCATTTCTCTCACGGCAGCATTGTTTTTCAGTGGTTTTACTACACAGCGGAAGCCAACTCTGTTCCTGTTCATCTCGGTGTCGATGCCATAACTCAAAGGAACAGATCCAAAAATGATTTTTAGTGACTTGAAATTTGACTGAATTATGAACACTGTGTATAGATTAACAACATCTATGATTCAGCAAGGCATTTAACAGATGGAAAGCAGAAGTTGTCCCATGAACTAAAGCATTCGTTCAATGGTTTCTAACCGGAGGCAAAACTGAGATTCTTTAACAGCAACCCTCTTTCAGATACTTTATATCATATACTTTCTATTGTATGCCATGGCATGAATTGAAAGGATATTCTAAGGGAGGGTTTATTTCTCTTTAGGACAGCATGGAAGAGCCAGAAAATTTTAAAATAGCGATAACCAGTTCACCATACCATGGATCACATGAATCTGCTATTTATAGGACTGACCTGATGGCAAGAATTCTCTTCTGTCTTTATTATCAAGAGCAATGTTATTTCAGCCAGTAGAAACAGGAATAGGCCTTATATTGAATGTATCACATACTTATTTTTTAATTATTACTTTTGGAAGTTCTTCTGTTTCAATATATTGAAAATTTTCCTTTTCAAGGAATACTATCTTATAATTTTAAGATCAAAATAGAGATTTGTCAAAATCATAAGAACTTCTTAATGGGAAAAACAGTTGAAAATGTGCTTTTTTTTTCTGTAATTAGTTTTTTTTAAGTGAAATGAGGGACTTCTTTATAGTTTGGATACAAGCATTTCCTTTCCATTTGCTCTTTGTTCAAGTTTTCAGAGAAACTGAAAGTAACTAGAAACTGACTTTTAAAAACACCTTTACTCCCCACTGTTTATTTTTTAATAAATTTCCTCAGGTTGATCTAGCAGTATGGAGAAGTGTAAATCATCCTTACGCATTTTTTATGATTTTGATTTATCTAGAGGATTTCTAACACACACAACTTTCACTCTCTAGATGTAGAGATTATGTCTGTTAACCAACCTGTAAAGTCAGACAAAACTACACTGAGTTATTCAGATGGCAACCTGATCCCTTCTAAATACAGCTCCCATCTCTTTAGATTATTGTGCTTTAATTATGCCATGTGTAAAATGTTTTTATACATAAAGCAACCAATCTGAACTTACTCAAGCGATGGCACCTGTCTTGGCAATCAATGTTCTCAGTCCACTGCTGGTTTAAAATGTGATCAGTTTTCATCTGCTAATTTGAATGGAATCTAAGTTTCTGTACAAGATATAGTCTGTGATGCTGCATTGCATTGCACAAAGACAAATCCTACATTCTTACCCAAAATCAGATCACTCTCTCTGCACTGCAGAGCTGGAGCTCCAAAAGATTTAAATGGAATCCTTCTCAAGCATATATAATGCCACAGCCTTTGTAACCAGTAACAAATTTGTACATAATTGTATATGGCACATAATATTTGAATACGAAATAATAAGCCAAATTTGCAAAAGATGCTCTGTTTTCACCTAAAATATTCACTGGCTTGTATACATGCACAGCTCCCAAATGGACAAGCACAAAAGGCAAAGGCGGATTTCATCCTTCCCGCACTTGTATATATGCTTTAATTTTGCATATGTACCCGTAAGCTCTAATTGAGTGCATCCAAATAAACTGATTAGATGAGAGCATCTCTCTTAAAAAATCAGGTATCAGTGATTTGTGCATGATGGAAATACAGAAAGCTAAAAGTGGTATAATTTCTGTGCTAGGTCAGACGTTTCAAGAACTGGAATCTTTGTGTTCCACTTTAGGATAAACAATCTGCTACAGTCTTCTTAGGAGAAATGGTATACCTTAGTGTCAGTGCTTGTCTTGCTTAGCTGTCATCTCACATTCCCTAGGGGCTTGTCTACCCTCTGTGACTGAGATTTGCTCAGCATTGTCAGGGATTTGGATGCTCAGTTCCGATTATTGTTGCTGAGGATCTAAGCCCTTTGTTGAGGGATGTTAGGTCTTTCTGCGGATTTGCTGCCTTCTGGCTCTGTGGTTTATATTCCCTACCTTTCGGTATTTCCAATGAGTCTTCAGTCTGCTCTTGAAAAAGCCTTTTGCCATGGGTGGATTTTATAATCCTTCACAGAAAGCCCTTAACTGGCTACGGGAAAGTTGTTTCTTACAAATACGTTACACACTAATGTACCTCGAAAGCCTACTGGAGAAAAGCAAGCAGCAGAGGTAACAGAGCAGGAATATAGATTATTTGGATAATACCAGAGACTTCAGGACAGAAACTTCTGAGCAAGCTGTCAGGCTGTCCAAACTCGAATTAACTATTTGGACTGTTTTGGCCTCTGAAGCACAAGAGAGCTCCCTGAACTACAAATTCATATTTGGTCTTCTCTTTATCAGAGATGCAACTTCCTCACAGTATCCACACCACCACCAAAAAATAAAACAGTGCCAAGACAAAGGCTTAAGTGCTGTCACACCATCTTCCCTGTTTAACTGTTTTCAGTTTAAGTACAAGAGAATTTAAGCATGGATGCAAGCCACACATTCTTAATTAGCCTCTAGACCAGAGAACAAAACCTGGCTCCTTTTATTTACTACATGCAGAGCAAGTCCAGGTAAAGATTAAAATCTCTCTGTGACACTTAACCATCTTTGCAGGGCACACTCGGGACAGCTCATGAGAAGAGCTAGTACTCTGTAATGATTTCTTAGTTAATAATATGTTTACGCATGTGTGTCTGCATGTATATATGTATATACACAAAATGTTTATATGAATTAATAGAACAGCTACAGCATCATTTTTTACCTTAGTAAACAAGGAAATCCAGTGCAGAGAGAAAGTTTCAAGCCTTTGACTTATGACTCCTCTTATTTTTAATATGGTTTTAACTGTCAACACTAGTAAGTCATAAATATGGGAATAATGTAATAAAGACTACCACAGACACCCACTTCTATATTATTTTATTTTTGTTCCATGTTTAAAGTATCCATATATCTTCACACATTTCCTTCCTCCTCTCAGTAATGCAGGTAAAAAGTACTGACACTTTTTAAACTGTAATAGTTTTTCTTTCTGTCTTGTTGAAAGCATTTTGAGGACTAACTGGAGTCACTATTTGAGAAAAAGGTCCCTGGTGATTATACTGAGACGACCTTCCGTGTTTTGCTATGTATCTGCAGTGACAAAAAGACAGAGAAAAAAACCAGACTTTTAAAATATGTTCTCATATTGCTAAACATTCCCTCTTCTTCGCTCTCACTGCATTCTTCATAAAGAGTTATGCACATTGGCCTCAGAGAATATTAATAATTTTCAATATTTGATATTATTAAAATCAGCCCCCTTAAGAGCAATGGTGGCAAATCTTCCTAAGAGTTTTAAGTATTACTTTCTGGATATAATGTAATGTGCTGAAAGACAGATCCCTGCAACAGCTGTAAGAAAGGTATGTTCTGCCTCTTGCCTCTTTTCAGCCTTTCTTGGACACACACTGTTGCTTCACAACTAACCTGCACACTATGGAGAACTGCCATGAGCATGCTGAATGCATTCAAGCACATAAGGCCCTGCGGTGCCTGGAGGTGATGCTGGAGGTTTGGCGTTCAAGCCTAGGAAAAACACTTTGCTGGCACCATGACATGCCTGCTTTGGATGCCCAGTCCTCGTGGTACAGAACACTGGGATGGGGATTAAAAAATATGCTGGGGACTGTCTGGAAGGGAAAAATTTCTGCTAGACTTCTGATATTCTTCTAATCTTTTACAGGAAGAGGCACTATGAATAATTTCATACCTACAACTTAAGTTGGTGTACACTGTCTGCTGCAAAACAGCAGGGCTGACACAGAACTGAACACTGAGTCTTATGTTCACTTACTCTCCGAACAAAAAATATTTTCTTTTGAGCTAAATATCTCTTTTGAAATCTCCAAAGCAACTTACTGAAAGGGTAACCCTCGTCTCCAAAATCAAACTAAATCCAGTACTATCTTATATTAACTATAGCAAGGCAAACACATTTCCAAATAACTCATGGTGCAAATGGACTTCTGTTTTCTGGGTAGCAAGGGACAGCTCATTTAAACACAAAACAAAACACAAAAAACACATTAAGCATTTCTTCCTATGCAAAAGCTAAACAATGCTTCCAGAATTTAATTGCACTAACGGACTTCGAAACCTAACTTTATGACTTCACCTTGGGATTACCTGGAAATAAAAATACAATAAAAATATACCAATAAAGCTTGACTTATAAAAATACTATTCATAATTGAAGATGAATAAATCATATTTTGTCTGTTCTATATCCTATACAATCCTGTTGAGTTCAAAATGCTTAAAACAGGTATAAAGGATTTCACCCACAGCTCTGGAAGCTCCATGCAATAGAGATACAGTACAGAATGGGTTGCATGCTGCCTGGTCTATCTGATAGTGCTGATACTTTTGACAGGAACATTTATTAGACCGTGTTAGGAGTAGACAAGAGACTCCCTCCAATACCCATAACTGTCTTCGTGAGACTGACCATATATTGTAGACATGTCAAATAAAGCAGCTACAAAACCATCCACCACATGCAATCACTTACTGCTTTCTGAGAAATTATTACAGTCATGGATTGAGAACGATTAAAGACAGAAAAAAAGGGGTCACCATGTTAAAAACAGTAAGAATGAGATCATGTGCTACATGAAGAGCATGTGGAAGCGAATCGAGGCACTCTGACCACAGATTCCAGGAATAACTTTTCAGCTCTCCACTACAGTCCAGCTTGATGTGTGACCACTGAAATCAGCGGGACTTTTATAATCTATATAAAAAGGTAAGGAATCAAATGGTAAGTATCCTGCTTTCATAGGCATCATTAACTCATGTTGGGGGGATTTTCCCAGCATCCCTAATAGTTTTACATAGCACTTTCATAGAGGGCTATGATCCTCCATCTTAAGTCAGTGAACACTCTCTTACTCCACAGGTAGACCTTGAGAAAGCAAAATAGGCCTGTTACAATTTTGCAACCACTGGTACTACCCTCAGGGGAATGTACCACTCAGATCAGAAAAAGGGTGGTAAAACCTGACCTACAATGTCCAGGTATGATTATTCTTGCTGTTACCTAGACAGCCTTCCTCCAAAGAGTCAGGGGATTCTGTTCTGGTTCTAGAAAGACTTCATTAGCACAGAATGGGAACCCTGTTCTTGCTGTCCACTAAAAACTAAGAAACTTCATCCGCTATGAACTACACCCACATTAACACCTGTAGAAAGTAAAGGAAGTAACAGATGTGTTCTCCTTTCTTAGACCACAGTGGCGCCTCCCTTTTGCTCTTGAAATCAGGCATCTGTGTGAAGTCTGCCAATGATCTTTGCTAAGAAGCAGTTGCCTTTGTATTTATCTGTGACATTTACAATCAAGTTAGTCTTGCATCAAGCTGCTCCGAGTTCAGCTTACATGGAAGAGCAAGAGACAACAAAGGTTATTAACTCACTTCATGAGGTAGCCACAACAGCGACGTGGTGCTATGATGATTTCATAGCCACAGGGTCTTGGGCTGCATCGGTGTGGTGCATGGCATGACTTTGCCTCTTACTGCCTTCCGAGTGAACCTACTCATTTTTAACAACTATTTTTGTAGAGCAAATACCCATTTTGTAAGTCTGACAGCACCACTTTGGAAACAACACCACACAGTTTTATTCCGGGAATTTTTAACTTTGACACTTACGGGCCTCTTTCAAAACACACACAGACAAATCAATAAAAAGAAAAAATAGTCACTTAAGCCATGACTTAGAGACCATAGCCAAGGAAAAAATTTATCAGTGTAGAAATAATCCACATTTAGAAACCATTATTAACCTCAGTGTTAAGATACCTTCCCAATACATACTTTAAAATATTCCAGAAAAATTCCAAAACTTTAAAGGGTTGCAGATGAGCATGACAATAATGTGGTGGGATCCAACCCCAAGTGTTCTATATTTTTAAGCTAACGGAATGCCATGCTTAAAATTTAATTGTTCTTTAACTAAATAAATGCAATTAGAATTTTCCCTGTAATCTTTCTGAACAAGCTGAGAAATATACCTCATACCTACCCATGCATTCGTGCAATTATTGATGGGGTTGTTGATGGAAGATGAGAATTTGCCGGGTGGGTTGCTGACCAATGAACCTTGCCAGTGTATCCAGGGATATTTGGAGTGCTAAAAAAAGTTAAAGGAAGGGTAGGGGGTTGAGAAAGAGTAAATTAAATGACTATAGGCTTGAAATATGACTTACAGATCAGTTCTAAAATAGCTAGAGTTTATCAAAGATGGATGGGGTAAAAACTCTTCAAAATTTATGAGCAGTCCTTAGAATGTATGAACTGGAATAGCTTCTATAAGATCAGTGAAACAACGTTATGATGATCTAGCTGATGATCCAACCCAAAATCTTTGGTTAGTCATGGCAAAAATGAGTTATTTAGTGACTTCTCCTTTTTTCCCCCAGTTGTTTAGTATGAATATCTGTATTATATTCACCATTACAGCCAACATTTCATCTAAAAAAATAAATGGAGTAATGAGGTTCACAAAGAGCACAAAAAGTGAGGAAACATCCTTTAAAAATGTTATACAGATCTAGCTCATATTTAGGTTGCTAACAAGTGTCATTGCTTGTGGCCTAAAAGACAAATTATTTCCAAAATTATTCTGAAGTTCACTAAATCTCCCCTATAATTTATTAAGAATGTTTTTACATGTATATGTAATATTATTAAAAGTGCCCAGACACATCAGCTGAAATTCTAGCTCGAGTACACCAGCAGACTGAGACAGTATGTGCCACATCTCGGAAAACTAAAGCCTTTTGTTAATTCTCATGTTAAGTTTTAATGTGAAATTCAAAAAGAAAGTTCCTTAAACAGATGGAGGAAAGAATTCTATTTATCTGAGGTAGCACAACAGAAAATTTTGATAGCAATTGCTGCAAGATGAAGCAGAGGTGTACAAAATTAAAGAAAAAAAAAAAGGTACCAATAGGAATTCAGAAAGATAAACCACGAATATTAAAAATGAAATTATATAACCCCCCCAATATGAGTGCTTTTTTGTGGCAAAAAGTAATTCAGACAGTATCATCAGTATTGTTCTATACTGACAGCACAAAATAGGACACTGCTAAATAATACATATATCCAGACTGCCCATACATGAAGGTAAGACCTGATGATGAGCTGTTTCATCTACTGAATCCACTAAATATTTGGGATTGTAAACCTTGCCTGCATTTGTCCTTTGTGGGTCTTTAGATCACACAAATGTTAACAGTGCCTCCTTTAAAATAATCTCTGAGGTATTTTTGGTTCCCCTGTACTCTGGGTAAAAATAAACAGTTCCTTTAATTATAAAGCATAGAGCTATTAGTTTCAGTGCAGCTGAACAACTACTTCTCCACAACTAATTTCAGCACAGGATGCAAAAGTGAACATACATGCAAGGCATGGTTTATCAGAAAATTCATTGACTTGGGCACGAGGAAACTTGGCTCTGAAATTCCTCATCAGAATAGCAGAGGTGATGACAAAATGCTGTATCCACCTAACACCATTATAACAAACGACTGTGGGTGAACTATACTTGCCATTGACGGAACATTGGTGGTATACGTTGTTGTCTTTGTACCCATAGTCAGCAGAAAGACCATCTAGTTATTTGTTTTAAGTTGGAGTAGCCTTGCACTAACCCATACATCCATACACTGCTTTATTCCCTGGCCTACACTCCAGCACATGACCCTCCAGAGAAGATGGCTCTGTAGAATCAGTACAGCAGTTTTGTAGCACTTGGGAAGCTGCCACCTGTAGGGAATCACCAAGTAGTTGGCTGAGCAAGTAAAAAATCTCTGTCTTGATAACAGCCATGCAGGGGTCACAAGTAGGCCTGAAAATATGATGCAGCAGTGGAACTTATTTTCAGAAGTGGAAAAAATGGCTTGCAGACAAATTTATTTTTTCATTTCAAAGTAGACAATTGTCAGACTATGTGCAGATGAAGTAACTCTCTATAGAAAATTTCATCTGCATATGCAAGGATCCCACTTAGTGACGCAAGGGACATTGGGTTGGTGTGAGTACAAGCATGTACATTCAGCCAAAACTGAAAATGTGGTGACACTTTGAAGGAATCAGTCAGACTATGAAGAGAGATTTACGACCCTGGTGATGTGAAGCATACCAAGATACATCTCTTACCTGTAATAAAGAAATTCCATGGACTTCCTTGAAATTATACGAGTGTTACAGGGAAGAGATGGAGATCACAACAAGAAGCCCCATTTTAACTTGCAACTTTTATAACTTTCATAAGCCTGTTTGACGTTAACTCACATAATAACCATACAACTGTGTAGATATTAAAATACATTATGCACTGTGGGGCTTCTGATCGATAAAATCTTCTGACCTTTAAAGCTTGCAAAACTAGAAGAGAAAAGCATCATAAATGGCCAAATGTTATCCAATAATCAAGCCTGAGAGATGACCCAAGATGAAGATTTGTTCTAGACTGCTTGTTAGAAAGGATTGATAGAAGCTGGTGTATTCATAATATGTGGGAAAGATATAGTTCTGAAAGAGAAAAGATGGGAAGAGAGAAGCTAAAAGTACCAGGACAGTAAGAAAGCTTACACTACAGTAAAGCAGCTTCTGTCCTAGGAACCTGCAAAGATGCAAAAATGTGCTGTGGTTATGTGATAAAGCAGAAGAAACTGAGGTTGAAAAAATACCCGTTTGTTTTTTTGGTTTTGGATCAAGCTGTCTAGCTCTTGTGTGTTTTCTCTGATGAGCTGCTTAACCAGCTTGTTGCTGCTAAAGAAAACAACTAAGTGCCAGGCTACCACTGGGCAACATTCAAAACTCCTCTGTGGTTACGTTGTCGTCATTGAGCTTTCTTTCTGTAACCATGACATCTCTCTTGTTCATACACTTCCTTGTTATCATGCTAGCAGCTCTTGGCCCCAACAATAAGAAACACAGAGTGTTGACAGTTGAATCTCTGCGAGCTCTAAGATTTTTCAAGTGGAATGTAGCGACTCTGGGTGCCTCTGCTTTGGTGTGCCTGTTTCATATGTCCATCTTGGTATGCCTTTGAAGATTTTAATTTCCTGGTAGTGTTCAGGAAAAATAGTGTGGACTTAATTTAGTTGGTCACCCTTACTGGCATTTAGAGCTATGTGAGATACCTTAAGGTATCTGAGACAACCTCCTATAGCACGAGACCTGCAGGAAACCCACACTGTTCTGAAGCAGCAGTGGGAAGTGATGCTCCAGGGCACTGGATGCCCAGGTTTGCCGTGTAAATTCCATGTCAGCTGTTTTTATGGGACCAAAATCAAGATTCCCCCAAATAATTATTGAAAACCTTGGATCTATGACTTCAGCTTGAGTGACTGAGGTATCCAAGTTTTTTGTGCAAAAATTCTGTCTAGTGAAAGCAATCTGGTAGATTCTTATCTTGCACTTTTGAGCAAAGAGTTGCTAACATCTTGCCCTTTCTTAGAAACACTGTTGTATACATCTCATAGAACTAAATTACCAGGTTAAGTCATTAACTAGCTCTTCTGGTTGCTGCAATTATGAAACAGGCCTCTCAAGTCTCACTTAGAATACATTAGACTTGCAACTGGCTTCCACTTCAAATTCCCTTCCAGGAAGACTGACATGCCACGTGCTTGTGGCCCTTATTTTCTCCACGATTCTATTTGCCAAGCAGAATAACCTGTGGTAAAAATGCCTTAGATGTGTTTCTATGTCAGGAAATTCAAGGTATACAGTCTTGTGTTGAGAAAGGATGTATCTGAGAGAACTCATGAAGTCAAAACATGGTGCTTCATGCAGAGTGAAAAAATGGGACCAACAAGAGTTTTGAGCAGACCATACTGTGTTGCATTTCACACCCTTTTCTCTCAGCCATCAAAGGAGGATAGGGAATGGGTATTTACAAATGGGTTTGGGGTTTCTAAAAGGATAAAACCATCAAAATGGTAACTCTCACAAAATACTTTGAATAATGGAATATTCCTTTCTACAGTTTCCAGCGGTTTTACTCTGCTTTCAACTTTTTCAACCTCCCTTTTTAGTAGTGGGTAACATTTTTCAGAAAAAAAAAAAGAAAGCATTTCAAGCCAGCAATAAAATCTCATTTGGAAAATATCAAAATAGGATATTTCAGCATCCCCTACCCTCAACCTCCTGAATGACTCAAACTGGAAAATCACTAAAACCTCTGCACTGTGGACAGGCTGTCAGTTTCTGAAGAAAAGATACATTGTGGGAAAGCTCTTCGGCAGCCCAGGAAAATGACTGTGCAAGGTGCAAGGCAGCAGAGGGTCCCGTCCCCAGCTAATTGTGGCCTGTGAGGTTTCTGTGGTAACTTGAAATGATAAGGGACACATGCACACAGTCAGTTGAAAGCTGACTACACTGAAGAAATATGACTGAAGTCACTACAGATATACTGATGTGATAGTAGCACTTTGCCCAATGTGCTTGAGAAACCAAGAATAAAGGGTAGTTTCAGAGAATAGCTTTGTGCAAGAGCTGCAGGACCTGAAACTCTTAGGACTTTGTCTTCCTAGAAACTGTATGTACTAAGTTCCCATTCAATCAGCTGCTTCCAGAAATGGATTTTGGTCAGATCTTGTCCTCTCTCTGACACAGACAACCTCTGTGGACTTGGACAAGTCACTTCAGCCTCCTCAGTCTTTGTCTTTCAAAAACTAATATCATAATTTACTTTACCAGTGTTATGGCAATAAATTAGTTCATACTTTAAAAGTGCTGCTGAGTAAATAACACTTTGTCAGAATGTATATGTATCGTGTGAGCACTGCCCTCTGCTGAGTGTTACAAGAGCTGATGAATTATGAGTAGTAAGTTTTAAAATGCTAATTACTGACAATGTTTTACTTAATTCTGGAGGCAAAGGCTTTTAATGTGGAATAAAAAACCATAATATCTGTCCTAACAGTTTTTGTCAGATATCAAGAGGTAGGTTCCAATAAGCATCGCAGTGAAAATCAGGAAGTAGCTTTGCTATAATACAAAAGAGACACAAAAGAGAAAAGCACAAGTCAGATGTAACACTTGATTGATTTGAACTGTTGCTGTGTTTGCTGGAATGGGCTAAGTGTGTACACTATTGCCACACTGAAACTCAGGGAGGGTGTAAGGGGGTTCTAACAATGCCAAGGAGGAGAGTTATTTGTGTCTGTCAGACTGAGCATTCACCAGAGCTCTGCCCATGAATGCTACAGAGGAAATCCCCGTCACCAGCGTGGGAGGCTTTTTTCCATTGACCCTTAAAACACCTGCAGAACTAAAATACCACATAGAGTATAACCTTGTTTCAGCAGCTGATTGGGGAAGAGGTCAAGAAAGGAAAAAACTGGTGGCTAGGGTTGGAAGAGAATAATACAAAGCTATATGCCTATAAAGATGTTTAAGAAAAAAGAGAAGAGCAGATTATTATATTGGGAATTCATATGATACAGTAAAACCAGTTTCTGTATGGTTTTCGAAATTGTTAGGTTCAAAATGTACTTCTGAATAAGAAAGAGATTTTTTTCAAAGTAGTTGTTAATAACGAGAAAGAATGAGTTGGGTTATTACTTATTTTCACTTATTAATAACATGGAGCCTCTCAAAAGTGCCCAGAGAACTTAGGAGCCTGAGCCTTCCTGGAAGTCGCTGTAACTGTGCTGCAAAGTTCCCTCCTCTGTGTAACTTTCCCAGAGGAGATGAAAATACAGTGTTTCCTCAGAATTTGGACTGTCTTCCTCTTCCTTGACATTTGGGTTGTAGCAGCAGTTACACACAGGGGATCGGATTTTTAAAAGTCCTCAGCGTCTAAAAGTTTCATTGCAGTGTTTGTGGCCAGATTTTCACAGGAGCTTAGCAATCAACATGCACTCAGAATGTGAGCTCTTTCAGAATTCTGGTTTTCACGTGTGATTCTGAGCTATTTTTGAAAGCCTGGCTGGCTGCACAAAACATACACTTTAGCTCTCAGTTGTTTCCCTATCTAGTATATGGTTGACTATGTGACATATAAACCAAATGCAGTGTTCATCTTCCACAAAAAGAAAAAAAAAAGCAAACAATTAATAATCAAATCACTAACAAACAAAAAATAACCAAAGAAAACTGACATAATCAATTCAGAGTCCAAAGTATTCTAAAACAAATGACAGAAGTCTAAGTTCTGAAAAATATATGAACAGATACTCAATTCTATTCCTGTTCAGGAAATCTTGTTAAGCAGATACCTTTAACTCAGTAATTCCAGTGGAATTTACAGTTCATGAGTTTGAAAGAAAGCAAGGACAAGAAGAAACCTTAAAGTAGGCAGGCAAGTAGAGAAAGTAGGAAGAAAAATAAAAATAAAAAACCCCAAACCTAACCAAAACCAACCATCAATAACAAAAAACCCCAAACCAAACAACAAGAAAACACAAAACAAAACAACAACAAAAATAAACACAAGAAAAAGTAAATATGCACAAAAAATCAGGAAATTTGAAAATACAACAAAAAATACATTTAAGCCACTGGACATGGTACACCTAACAAAATTAGACAAGCAATGTACAATGAAATACAAAAAACATAGAATCATTCAATTTGGAATTAGTGGCATAAAAAGACCAGATTCAGGCCTACAACTCCTGTGCTCGGACAGTGTAGTCCACTTGATAGAGCACTGAGCTGTAAAACAAGATCATGAAAAGTATTATAAAAGATTTTTGGAGAGTTGTTGGCGAAAAAGGACTGCTTGGAAAGAGATTTTCAGAGTGCTCTTTCAAAATGACTGCCTAATTTTTGACTGGCTCTTTAAAAAACAAACAAACAAACAAATCTGTATGTTGCCCTTGGCAAAGAAATGCTAGAAGATCCCAGCTCTTAGGCATACATTGCAACATAACCAAGAGTGAAAGAGAGGAGTAAGTTCATCCTAGAGCAAATTCAGGAATCCCTACACAAAGCAAGGATATTAAGAATGATGCTACATTCCAGGGCTGGAATAGACCTCAAGCGATTATGTGATTGGCACCTTTTTCCCAAGAGAGGCTTTAATGAAAGCCTGGAAGAGAATGAGAGAAACCGAATCACTATTGAGGATCTTTGGTTAAGTGCAAAGATGAAGACTCCGACCTGAGAAAAGTACTTCCACAGCTCCTTTAGGGAAATGCCCATCGATTATTCCAATCTGCCATGAGATCACTAACATAGTTTCGATTCATAATTTCAGATTCATAAATTTAGCACTTCTAGATGAGTCACAACACTTATGAAATGGTTTTTTACACGTGGTGAAGGCTCCCACAGCTATTCCATGTCTGAATCCCAGAGAAAAACTGGATAAAAAATGACTTAGATTCCTAAGTCTTCACTCGTGTCTCAGTCTAACTTTCAAGAAGAATGGACACATTTTTGTGCTAACTATTATTTCTGAAACTAAGTTCCGGCAAAACACCATTTCAAAACATTAAAGCTCAGAATTTGATAAAAAAAAGGCACAGGCTAGGGCTCAAAATACATGAAACTTCATTCCTAACTGTGCTATAGTTTCCCAGTGGGATTTGCCAAAACACATAATCCCATTGTACCTGGATTCCTACCTGTAAAACTTCCAAATTGCAAGTAAGGACTTGAGAGTATTATCTAGACTGCTGGGTATTAGCACAGCAGCTTTTCACAACAACAACCTTATACTAGGGGTTTTTAGGCTCAACTGCAGCATGAGGTATGACTTTTATCTTTTTTTTTTTTTTTCTAATTCCTTAAGAAAAAAGAAGAAAAACAGAAGATGGTTTCCTGTTCTGCCAAAAGGAAGAGAGGGTGGGCACAAGGGTAACATACAGGTTCACCACTCTTCCTGTTTGTCTCTGCAAAACTACATGACAGATGACTCTCAGCTAGTTTCAGCTTTGCTAATAATTTGAATGGCAACCACTTTCTTGCATGCTCTGGGGAAGAATAGCGTCTCACTCTAGAGTAATGCCTGAGTGCCGATGCTGTTGCCCAAGTGCTAGAGGCAGGAGGTGCGACTGCTAGTCTGTAAAAGTGTGAAAGTGACTGTCTGCAAAGATATTTTTACGTTTTACAGACTTACAAAGCTTACTTAGGCTTCTACATCCAAACCATATATACAACTTCCCTAGCAGCCTTAATACCTTTACACAGAACTACTGGAAAACACACAAAGTGAAAAAAAAATAAATATAGGGATTGCTTTTATGTGTTCTGACTTTACTCTTTCTTCTGCTTAAAATCACAGCAATCTTGATGACTGACAATCAGAGACAGAGAATAAATATACTTTATGAAGAACTTCATATAAGTTATCAGATGGAATTGAGTTTTTCACAGCTTTTGAGATGTCAGAATCTTTCAGGTCTCAGAGAACTTGGTCTGCTGGTTGCCAGAAATCAATTAAATCCATAGCCTCACTCACTTAAAAACAGGAAAATGACATGGAGAATACTGGAGAAGGCAACACAGAACCCGTTGCTCAAAATTATAAATCTACCATGATACCATACACTGCAAAGAGCTCCGGACAAGATGTCTGTTTGCAGCACAGTGTCTACATCAGCTTCTATTCTTCAAAGTCCTACAGCAGCAGCACCATGACATGGCAGAACTAAGGGTTAACAGGTCTGCTAACTTCCCTGCAAACTCAGAAATCCTGTTCAGCACTATGCTGTATGCTATGTGTGTTGTATTTTTAAAGCACATTTCTCAATAATTATTTTATACTATTCTATGTTCTAATTCAAGCAGAAGTTAAAAGTTAGATGAAGGCTGTGAAAAATCAGATGACTTGGGCAGGAGGTCAGATAAAACAATCAGAATGGTGCCTTTTGCCCATAAAAGCTTTCATTGAAATAATATGGGTCAAATTTTACCATCTTACAATGCTTAGAACCCTACTTTGCCTGTGAACCTACTGCTGTAATGAGTAAGGCTGTGTGAAGAATGATGTGCCATTCCCCACAAGTGTGACAGCATGTGATTCATTGCAAAAGGATAAGCATTCTCCCTGAAGCTGATGTAAGAAACACAAATGAACAGATCTAAGGTGGAAATCAGAAATTACAGCTACTTCCAGGGCAGCTCCCAACAACTAGGAATGTTTAGCACACACTCTGCTGTATGTAAAGCCCAAGATTATGCTTTTTCTTCAGAACAGAGAGGGCAACAATTTTACAGCTTCCGTCCCTTTGTTTCCTCCAATGAAGTATTCTGTCTGTAGTTTCTTTACAAATGTGGACTGTACAAGACCATTGAAAGGACAGAAAGAAAGGCCTATGCAAAGAGAAATGCTGATCAAGTAAGCAGAACAATCTCCTCTTTCGTTTTGTAATTTTTAGTTCTTGTCATTATGTTGTTACTTTTACCTTTTTATTTTCTCAAAAGTTTGCACATAAATGCTTAATATCAGCTCAAGATAGCAAAGACAACTTTAGGCAAAGGTTAAAGTAAAAACCTCTGAATTTCAAAGTTTGCAATCTAACCAAAAGTAAGGTGTTCCCAATGGTATTAAGAGAGCTTTTGCAAACTCAAAGGCCATCTAGTGGCTAAAGTTAAAAATCACACATTTTTAACTTCGTACTCAAGTCTCATCAAACAATGGAAGTATTTGAAGTATGAACGCATGTCATGGTTCAAAATAATGTAATTTTGGAAGTAAGGACTCTATTCAGAATGACATCAGCAGACATTCCTGGTGTGTTTTAAGCTCAGAAACATCTCTTCCATGTCCTCCTCACTTTAGTCTTGAATGTACACAAATCTATTTCTTTCTGCCTGTGTTAGGTAGTCTCAGCATCATTAGGAAACATGAGTAAGGTGTTTTGGGGCATGATCTAGTTGATGTTCCCAGACTAGCTTGCTTCACATGCAACCTGTCTTAACTGAGAAAAAACCAAAGTGCCTGCCTAGTTCTTAAAACCTGGTTGTGCAATTAGTCTAGCACTAATTTAGGTTAACAGCAGGAAGAAGTTAACCTTCCTGCTGATCATGAAGAGTTCTTTATTCCAGACAGTATATTGCACTGGTGTTACCACAGGCAGCTTTTACTTCTCAAGATGGGCCCACTAAGTGTAGCTTTTGGTCCAGCCATCAGTTACTGTCAGTCCATTATGACCATTCTGTACTAGACAGATGGCAGTGTCACATGGGCCACAGAACAAGTCCTGGATAGAAAAAAAAACTAATCCACACTTCTTGCTGAAAAGCATGATGCATGACATTAGGAGCATAACTTCACTGAAACTGTAACACTGATGTGATACAATAAAGAGTCAGGCCTTCAGGTTCTATGACAAACTCATACTTAGTCAAACCAGGTTGCATTTAAGTTTACCATAACACAAGTAGATGCATAAAACGTTATACCACCATTTCAGCAGACATCTTGCTGCTCATTTTGTATCAGCTTCCTTGACTAATTTTGTATATCCAGGCTGAATGGTCCCTTAGATTAATACACACCAACACTGATCACTTTAAGCAGTTACCACTGTAGGCCTTTTACTACTGACTCAGTTATTAAAAAGGACTCTTTAAGTTCAAACTTGAATCCAAAAGCTCACTCTGCTTTGTAGGTTAACAGACCTCATTCTAGTTATTAGAAAGAATAAGGAGTGTTCCTCCCATTTTTTTTCACTTTTTTGGCCCAAGACCAGATCTTTGACTGCGTTTTCCCCTTTCCCAAGTAACAAGAACTCAAGAGGTAGTATCGAAATCATGCTAGTAAGAGAAACATACCGTGCAGTGTTTGTGTAGCGAGGCTTTGAAGTTCGCACATGGTTAAGCGGGATGAAGTCTACATCAGCATTGTCAATGTCTTCAACATTCACTGCACCAACACAGCCACTGTTTGGATAGAAAGGAAATCAAAGACATACATTATTCATAAGACAGCTGGTGGAGGCAGCTGAATCATATACTGCATGCTCCAAAATTCTAGTTATTTATTAAAATGGTCCACAAGAAAAAACATGGAGATGAACTGCCCTGAGTGCTTGGCATGTCCCAAGATGAAAACAATCATCTTCTGAACTTGCAGCACAAAACAAATGACAGCTCTAGTACATATGTGTAGAGAGGAGGCTTGGGAAGAACAGAAACAAGATAGAAATATGTAATCTCTTGACCTTTTGGCTTTGCCCATAATCAGACTGGGATATTCTTCCAAAGAGGACATAAAGGATTCTGATTTCTAGTTCACAGAGAAAAGGCTGGACTTACGTGCAAGCAGAGGAGACTCAGCACACATTCTCCCAGAAAACACCTTAAGATTAGATAACATAGTCCATCTACAACTTTTGCTTCAGAAAATGAGAGATGGATTGCTTGGGCTTAATAAAAAATGTAGGAAGTAGAAACAACCCAGGGACACTGTACTTACGTATACAGGGGGATATGACAGGTTCGAGAGCTTCGGCTTATGCTGTTAAAGACAAAACAGATCAATCACCTTTTTTTCGCCAGACAGAATATTCTGATAGAATATTTATGAGGTCTCAAAAGAGAGGTGGTGACAAGTCAAAGTTTTGCTCTTGGAATGATGCAATGCTCATTTGAATTTGGTAAAAGACCATGGTAAATAATTAGGTTGGCATATATGCTAAATGACCCGGTTTAGCAGGCAGAATATTTTCTTCTAACATTCATCCTCAGATACTGGGACTTCAGTCAATTTCCTAGGATTGTATAAGCAAGTTTTCTTTAAAAACAAACTACTTCTCTACTTGTAACACTTTTCTCACTCAATTCTTGAGAACATGGGAAAATTTAACATCAGGTGTGACCTTGCTCTGCCCTTGCAAGCTGCTCTCACTGGCCATGCCTATATTCCTTTGAAAGAACAGCATCCAAAAAGCCATAAAAAACAGGGGTTTCTATCTCGCTTCCACCCTGCAGAGGTACCTGACTCTCCCATTGTACGTCTGACTGTGCCAGTAGCACACCTGTCCATTGAATTTGCCCAAGCAAGCTCATGGCCTGGAAAGGAGGCAAGTTCTAGCTTCCCTGTCTTGCTTTGAACAACCTTTCTTTCTCCATGTCTACTTGTCTCTTACCTGAGCCCTTCTGAACCTGTTACCCTCTACTGGGCTTCTAGAATAGGTGAAAGAGAAGAGTGAAGACATTGATACACTGGTGGCTGGTTTGGATTCTACAGACAGCAGATAAAACCTTGAGTTTGTACATGTGTATGATTACCGTGGTGTTTTCATAAATGTCATGTCTTAATGAAAACATCAGATGTATGAAGTAATGATAATCATTCACTCTACGGATTTCTTCTGTTCTGCTTTTTGTATTTGTTTCTCTCACAGGAGAAGCACATCAGAGTATACTTTTCATATAGTTCTTGACTGAATATTTTAACTTCTCCAGTTATAGAATGCTGCTGAATTTAGCCTTCTGAAATAATTAACTCTATGCAGACTTCATAAAGGAAGTGTTCAGAGGACCCTGATATTCACAAAATAATGAAACTTACAAATTAACAGGCCTCTGTGGAGACGGAAAAGGTCTTATTTGAAATCTGTCCCAAATGCGTCCAACAACCTAAAATCATAATTAGATGAATATAAGATGTCATAAGGCAATGTTACCTAATTAATTTGGCTTAATAAATTTTATGCAGCAATCAGAACCAATTACAGGACTGAATTCTAGTTTAATAAAAATAATAATTATTACAGTTAATAATCACAAGTAAAGTAACGAGTTTTTTTATGCTACAGCATCATTACTATCAACCAATTTTTCATCAATATTCTTGTCCTCTCTTTTGCTACTGTGCATGCATATCTTCTTCTGTGTCAATTTACAGGGGAGGGGGAGGGAAAAAATATGAAATAATTTTTGGCAATTACTGGAGTATGCTGATGACCTTAAATGCTCACTTGGGGCTGTTTTTATTTGAAAACGTTGCTGTGGATTTAAGGGTATGACCTACGCAAAATTTAGGCTACATGTCATTAGGAAAACCTAAAAACAATCGGCAAGAAATTGTTCACTAACTTGGCTTATTTCAGGTTTAGGATTGTATCTCTTCTGTGTGAAACGCTGGGAAACTGGATCAGCCAACACTTCCACCGTTGATTCTGGAGGCTGGATTTTGGAAGGTAACATACTGTCCCAAGGAACTTCTTCATAAGCTCTAGATCAACAATAAAAAAGAAGAGAAAAAGGTTCCTGTGTAGTCATTAGTACACGAGATGGGTAGCTGGATAATAAGAAATTGTGTGACAAAGAAGGATGTAGAAAATAACAAAGGTGTAAATTTCTAGTTTAAGGGAAATGAAAAGCCTGGAATTATATGTTGCTTGCTGGGGAACAAGTAGTTATGGTACAGTTTCACAGGCTTCTTTAAAACTTTTTTACTCACTAATTGAAAGAGGTAGTTTATCTTTCAACAAACTTACAGTAATGATGGGATTTATTTTGTCTAAATTTGAATAATCAGTTGAGATGAGACATAAATAGAGATTAAACACCAGTCATATCATGACTCTGACAGGCGTTGAAGACAGATGTACAGAATGCCCTTTTGGAAACTGCAGTTTCTCTTCAGTGCCTACAGAGGAAGTGGAGATGAAAGGCACAGACTGGATGCAAGCTTTTAGATAACTAAAGTTCATGAGACGAATCCTATGCTAAATGCTATTAAACCACCAGAAGTTCCACATGATAGAAAAATTGTTTGTAGTCTTATATGTTCTGCAATCTAAATGTGCATAGTAGCAAAAAAAAGGAAAAAAAAAAAAGCAAAGGACAAGAAAAACTGTTTTTAAAATAAATGGTGTCTTACTTTTGAGTATTCGACTTGTAGACATAGTCCTTTGCTTTTTCTTCTCTCCACCTTGCAGGAGGATCACTTGAGTCCTAAGAGAAATCAAATACATGGCAGAACGCAATGCAATCAATGTATATGATACTACAATTGCTTGTTTAAAGAGTCAACTGTATGTATCTGCATTTTCCTAGTTTACTATCTTATTTTTCATCAGAATGTGAAACATGCAATTTCACATACTTCACCAGCCAGCACTGGAGATCAAGAATGGATCTATTTCTTAGGAGTTTTCCTCAGGAAGGAAAATTTAATACAGTGAACACAAGTCTAATAAAATGTCCTTGCCTCTCTAGTCCTCAGGAAGGTTGCTTTCCATTTATTATATTATTTATAAAATAGAGCAGCAAAACCACTTTGCAGTCCCTCACACATGCCTGATGTATTTGTATAAGTGTTCGTTGCTGCAAATTGTGTTCCCCAGGGTTCAGTTCTAGGGCCAGTTCTGTTCTATATATTTATCAATGATCTGGGTGGAGTTGAATGCACCGATAGCAAGTTTGTTGATGATACCAAACCGGGAGGTGCTGTTGACTCTTTTGAGGGACAAGGGGCATTGCAGAGGGATCTAGATAGACTGGAGCATTGGGAAATGACTAATTGGATGAAATTTAACAAGCCAAAATGCCAGATTCTGCAGCTAGGATGGAGTGCCGCTGGGCATAAGTATAGACTGGGAGAGGAGTGGCTGGAGAGCAGCCCTGCAGAAAGGGACCTGCGGGTGCTGGTTGGCAGCAGTTCAGTATGAATCAGCAGCGCGTGCCCTAGCAGCCAGGAAGGCAAACTGCATCCTGGGGGCATGAAACACGGCATCACCAGCTGGTCTGCTGTACTTAGAGTCGGTGCAGCTTCACACCGAGTGCTGTGTGCAGTTGTGTGCCCCACCATTTAGGATGGATGTGAAGATACTTGAATGTGTTCAGAGGGCAACAAAGCTGGTGGAAGGGCTGGAAGGCATGTCCTGTGAGGAGCAGCTGAGGACCTGGGGCTTTTCCAGTTTGGAGAAAAGGAGGCTGAGGGGAAACCTCATATCCCTCTGCAGCTTCCTGAGGAGAGGAATTGGAGATGGTGCTGAGCTCTTCTCACTGGGATCCTGTGACACGACATGTGAGATTGGTTCAGAGCTGCACCAGGGGAGGTTTACACTGGATATTAGGAAGCATTTATTCACTGAGAGGGTGGTCAAACACTGCAACAGGCTTCCTAGAGAGGTGGTCGATGCCCCAAGCCTGTCAGTGTTTAAGAGGCATTTGGACACTGCCCTTAACAACATTATTTAATTTGGTGAGTGCTGAATTAGTCAGGCCATTGAATTATTAATAGATGATTGTTGTAGGTCACTTCCAACTGAAATTATCCTATTCTATTCTATTCTATTCTATTCTATTCTCATATACAACAAATGAGACTACAAATAGTCTCATCAGTGTGGAAGGACAAAGGATGTCATTACATTTTCAGTATGGGAAAGACTTAGACTTGTGCTATGGAATCATCGATGCATTTTGATTTACTTCGTTGTTTGTGACTTGCACCAAATAAGGCAGTGTCTAAGTATTAAATATGTGAGCATTTATACCAAGTATGAGGCTTCGGTATCTTTTGTACATTCAGGTATTTCGCTCTAACTCTGCCTCCAGTTACACATAACTGACATTGGTAGTATCAGTCCCACAATACAGTCTAAATGCCTTAACCAGAATAACAATACAAAAAAGTAAATATTATTGGAGTGATGACCACCATTAAAATCCGGTCATGCCAACACACAGCTACCTGAAATACAGCACTTATCTCAATATAATCAAATGGAGAAATGAAAAATTCTGGTTTCACTACACTACTGTAATCACTGATGAAAGTATGTTAAATTGAAAGCAGACTAGAAACAAAATGATTTAAATATGTTTTCTGTCATTACAAAAAGAGCACCAGACACTTGCCTTGAGATTGGGATCCATACAAAATGCAAAAATATGGGGTTTGTCAGGCAGAGCAGGAACAACTTTCACTGGAGTTCTCCAACCTGAAAGAAAGGGCTTCATATTGTATTAATCGATTTGTAGCAAACTTTATTGTTTTAAACTGGATGAAAACAATTTATGGCTTTCCACAAAAATTGATGCAGTTACTTGCTACCACTCTGAGTTACAACCTTCCACCAAAATACACTAAATTACATGGAAAATGATAAATAATATCACAACATCCATTGCTATGATTTGGCCTGCTTTGCGTATTGTAATGTATAGTACTAAGAATATAAAGGAAAGTATTCAAATTAGCAAACATAATAATAAAAGCTTGTTAATGTAACCTGAACTAGTAATTAAATATTGCATTTCTATGTTTACATAACCTTTGCCAACCCTGACAGCAATAAAAAAGCTACTCCAAGAGTATTAGGACATTGATTTTCTAAAGTTACTTCTCTCTCTCCTTCATCCTCCCAACTTCATATTCCAATAATTTGAGCTCTCCCTCTCCAGGTCCTGTAAATCAGGCTTACCCACCAAGAGGCCATATATTGTGGTTACTGTAGAGTCACATATGTACTGACTGGTGAGTCAGTACCCACATGCTGATAACAAAGTGAGCTGCTGCCAAATAGAAATGTCTGAGTTTCAGCTCCCTCAAAAGGAACACTCATTTACGTCTTTCCTCTCCTCAGACTTCCAAGTTTAAAAAACTTGCAGGGATGCAATTATCCTTAAGTTGTTTATATTTCCATCAAATTTGGCAGAAATTGGCCAATGGGGTTAAAATTTATTAGGAGAGAACCAGTAAATAAATAAAGAAGACAAATGGAAACAACTTGTCTCCTTAGGGAATCAGGATAAAACTCACATAATCATCCTATAAATAAGGTAGCGGATATGTATGAAAACATAATTCAAACTGCTGTGCCATTAACTAGCATAATGTTTTTGATGGTTTTGAGAAAGGTGTATTTCTAATCAGACCTTGCTATACTATACTACAAGAGGTAGGCAGCCTCAGAGCCATCATGCTACTCTATGAAGAATGGAAACTATTGTTTAGTATCAGGAACATCCTACTTAGGTAGTTTTCAACCTGCTTTTTACTTTCAGACCCCTAAATATTTCCAATGCATGTGAAGACCTCTATGTAGCAAATTTAAGCTAATTTATAACAGTACTTTCTCTAGGTGTGGAAATTTTGGGTATACATTGGAGAAAACAGTTTGAAGATTGAAAGTTGAAAACTACTGTGCAGAATGCAAAATTAGTTCTTGCAGAACTAATCACTCTGGCAAAGTTTAAAAGAAAATCACAGCTTTCAGTAAAAGGGACTAGGTTTAGTATCCTCATGGTGCAGGTAGGAACTGAAATAATATGACCTGGGTTTTAGAAGACATTTTTGCACAGCATGCTATAACTTTAAGTTGCTGCTTTTGAAAACTTGACACAATTTTTGGATCTTTGCACTGTGAAGAGCTTTCAAATCAAATCACTCTCCAATTAAAACAATTATTTTGAAAAGTGCTTCTTAAACAGGTAACATACCTGCAGGAAAGATGTTGGCTGCATTTGCACTGCTTCAGCTTTGTGTAAACTTTAAATGTTATCTGCAAATATATGACTTGCACTTATATGCAAATGTTTCCATTAAGCTTTATATCTGAAATGTTGTAATTACTTAACAGATTTGCATGTACTAGTGCTCTCTACAGTAAAGAGGTAGAGGGCTCAAACAAATCCATCCATATATTCTAGTAGTTCCATAAAAATAGGCTTCCTCTGTTTCATTAATTAAAGAGCTAAAGGTTACAAATTTTATTCCTTGTGTTGTATGTGTAAAACACTCACGTCAGCTACAATGTCCTTAGGAGGACAGGTATATAATTTTGCATTTGCTTTGATAATTTTACATACACATTTCTAGAGACCTCTGCTCTTGCACAGCCTACTGTCATTTGCAGTCTTGACACTGCTGGCCTACTGCTGGGGTGATTCATCTTCTAACATTTACTTCTCCTTTTGTTTTCAGGGGAAAGAACTAGAGTAAAAAACTGTAACATTGTTGTATTTAAGTCAACTTTCTGGAGGTTTCAAAGCTCCCAACGATTTGCTCAGTCTGCAGGACTGAAAATTGCATGATCTGTTCTTGTCCAAATCGAGAACTCGGTGTAACGGCCTTGTCCCTTTAATTAATGACAAGCTTAATGATATTGTCAGTTTCAGTTTATTACTTAAACCGATCTAAGCTGACAAAGCAGAATTCAGTGATGGATAATGAATTTGGGGAATTTCTGGTTTGGATTCTGAGTCAGAAACTGAAGATGTAGTCATTCACATTTCTAAGATGTTTCCCAGAAACCATGAAAGCCAGAACATCTTTCCATTTTGTTCTTAAAGGACAAAGAGAGATTCTTACGTCACCACATAAAGATATATGCAGAGACGTTTCACAAAACCAGCAGTCTTACAAGTTTCACTGCACATCACTGTCATTCGAAAACTGTGCACTATTTTTAACCTCCTATATTTTAAAATTAGTAGGAGGACTGACTTCAGTGGAACCAGCAAGAGATAATAATGCCAATTGCAGAGTTTACAGATAACTCTTCCAGAGTATTTTGCTTGGTTCTTTGGTTAGTTACTCTCCTCTCTATACATAAAAAATAAATATAACCTATTTACTTCTTCTCTCTCTCTTCTGCTCCTTTGAAATAAAAGGTTACAAGTCATCCCCTGAAAACTAATTATAAACAAGCATAAACCCCATCAGTTTATATTGGAAAGACATGCATGACAAAAGAACCTACAGAGATAGAACAAAGTTGTTGAATAAAAAAAAGCAACACTCTGCTACTGGGCAAGTGAAAAACAAACGCACAGCGAAATACATAACTGTAGGGGCGATAAATACTCAAATCCTTAGTGAAACCACAGTTGTTTTATTCAACGGCATTCAGCCCTCAAGACATTATTCAAAATTTTTACGCATTATTTCAAGATGAACTACTAGTTTAGTAGACAGTATGCTATTACACATTTAATTGTGATATGGGTAATTACTTAATAGCACAGATATTCTTAAGCCTACCGTAGGCCATTCTGCATTCTTCATTAGCTTTGTTCATATGCTACAATAGTTATGCATTATGCATGTTATTAAAGAGTGCCTTTGAATTGTCAATTTTTTTATTTTTCAAGTTGCGTATTTTCCTCCTTGCTTTACATTTTGTTGCCTCTGACTAACTTGTCTTCTTTCTCTTTCTACAGGCAGGCAAAAGGTTTAATCTCACTGAGTACCTATGTTATAAACTGGGGCTGCACCAGCATTGCTTATAGTCATTTTCAAACATTATTTGAAAGGTAGAGACGCTGGAATCCTACTTTGATATGCCTCACACTCAGTGTGCTGCTTAATCCTCGATTGCTCCTGGACGATTACTCTGGAGGAAATGTTTCTTGCTTCAGGAGAGGAAGCACTGGGAGGAGAACTCTTCCTATATAAAGGCCATTAGGAAATTAGTATAACGCAATCACAATTATTTCAACAAGTTCTGAATAAAATTCTTCAGCAGAGCCTCTTAAAGTAACAATGGAACAAATACAAGGTTTTCACATAGATAAGTAATTGATTTGAAGATCAGAGAAGGAGAGAAGGGGTAAATGATCCATTTTCCAGGTGGATGGAGATCACTGGTAGAGAGACCTGGAGGTAACTCATCTGGGCTTAGGACTTTGTTGCTTAACATATTAATAAATTACCTGGAAACAGAGCATGGGTTGGAAATCAAGTGATGGGCTTAAAAAGCAAATGGATAGATTCATGAAAGTAAAGCTAAGAATCCATTACTATGAACTACAAACGCATCATCTCCTGGTCATGAATCCCTTGTCCACAAATCATGACATGACAGGAAAATATGCAGAAGTATGGTGACATTATTTGTTAATTATCCACAGTCTTGGATGGAATACTGGACTAGTTGGGCTTTTGGACAAATACAAACACGGCCATTCTAGTAGTGGCATGAGTTAGCTGCTTATTTCTTATTATAAATGTTTACTATCAACTCTATCTCAAACTCTATAGAGATATATCAAATACCGTGGTTCCTTCCGCAATCCTCATGCCCATCTTTGTGTTAAGCCATACAAAATAAAATAGTAATTGCAAACTGGATGTGAGGGCTTTGTCACCAGGTTTCCAAATATACCTGCACGGTCAAATTCTGAGGTCATCTTAAACAGTGCAAAGAAACTTGAGACCTCAGGGAAAAAGTTAAAAAATTCTATTGTCATATGAGTGAGAGAAGGGGATTCTCCAGGCAAACACTATCTACTTCCTAAAGACCCTGTCTTCTAGTACTGAGCACCTTCCCTATGTCGAGTGAGCATACATAAAGAAAAGCTCTTCAGCTGTCTCCCTTCTCTGGCAGGAGCTGATTCTTCAGTCTTAGAATGACCTTTTTTGTCAGCTTCTGACCTTTGGTTTGTTATCACAGAGCCTCACTGTTCAATAAATTTGCTTTGCTCAGGAGATGGAAAAGGCAGCTGGGGAAGTTCAAAGTAACACTGTTGACTGCAAAAGCCACAGCACTACATCTCACAAAAGAGAATCTTCTGTCTGTTGCAGATGTTTTAGATACCTCAGCTCACCCATCTCGAAGGCTGCTTCTGTCTCTGGGTTTGGCTTTTGGTTTTTGTTTTTTCTGTTCATCCCCACCACAGTGGAGAAAGTGACTGTAGAATTCGCTTGCAAAATGCCTGACTGATCTCTCTCGCAGCACAACTTCCCTGAACAACGTAGCTGCTGAATGTCTCGGGACTGGTATCTAGAAGGACTAGCAACTTTCATCACATCATGTGCATGGGGGTTGGTAGCTGGGCTATCTGAATCATATAGCTGAAATCTGGAATTTGTTTATGCAGTCTCATCAAAAATAGTAGCTTAAAACTCCCCCACTTTCTATATCTACGTTTACGCATTCGTTAGTTAATACCTTGACATTGCAGGAAAACTTGTAAGTGAATACTAGGTTTGGAAGAACATTTGCACAGCTTTCCCTAAGAAATTTATGCTGGACTATATGTTTCAAGGTTTTGTTCCTGAGCTAAGTTTGACTTTTTCCAACAGCTTCGGTGGAGTCGGTATTTTACTCTAGTAGTGAACTTTATCCAATAAAAAAATCACCAGAAAGCCACCAGACAGTTTCTACATGTTTTCTGGAACAACTCTCCATTTCAGACCACTTTCTTGAATGTAACCTGGGTTACTACCTTGATGACATTCAGTTTCAAACTTTGTTCATTTCAGGTTTGTCTCTATCTGCCAGAGTATCTCTATCTCTCTTTCTGTCTACTTTTCTATGCATTGCAAAAATTAATAGTCAGACACAATTCCATATCTCAAATCTTCTTTCACCTTCACTCTTCCAGAGGCTTGGAGGAAAAAAAAAAACAGTTAATCAGTTCTGATTGGTGTCTGAGGTCTAATTTCATATGCAAATTGAGAACACTATAACTGAGAAATAAGAGTGAAAATTCTATCAGACGAGCAAGAAAAAAAAAGAAAAAAAAAAAGGAAAATTATGGAGTCTTTTTTTATCCCTTGTGGCTTCTGAGGTTCTTTTGGCTTCTGTCACATGACTGCAGCAAGCTCAAAGTGATTTAAAGTGAAAAGTTTGAAGACAAAAACAAGGAAACAAAAACACTGTCCGGATTTACAGCACCTAGATACTTTATGGTGACAATAACAGGAATGAAGTATAGCTAACTGTGAAGTGATAGTGTTATCTTCGTATAGTAAAATGGAACAAGGAGCTTATTAACATTTCTTTACCATATTCTAAGAAATGTCTCCCCCTGTCTATGAGCCTGAGTTCTCATAAAGTTTTGTTCTAGCTGTAATGAGCATTTCTCTGTGAAAATCATTGGAATCAGCTTAATCTTTATTAAGCTTTAACCATATTGCTGACTGATAAATATATCTGCCTTTTGAAGCTCTCAGTAGATATATCTGCTTTCCAGAATTTTCATCAGAAAATTCTGAATATTAACAACCAATCCAATTATTCCTCCATGTTAAAAAGAGTGAATTTCCATTTTGATGCTGTAATCAATACACATCGATATAAAATAAGAGGATAATATGAACTTTAACCAATACGCGATGGCAGTCCTACAGAATTTCTGTTCTCCACTCAACTAGACACTGAAATAGGTCTTTAAATGTGCTACACTGCAGGAAATACTGAAAAACACAAAAATATCCAGGGGATTTCCTGACTCCAGAGTGATTTGTTATTTTGGTTTACATTAAAAGAGGTGCTATTTAGGACTACTGTATATAATTTCACAATTCACCTAAATAGATTTTTTTAAATGTTATTTAGCTTCAAAGATTTTTATTTTCATTTAGTATTAGAATGCTCATTGGAATTTGCTGACTGGCACCTCCTTGCTACAGCAGGGACAATGAATCATACAAATGCTCCACCGCAGTTGTTATTTTCAGTTCAAACATCCAGGGCAAATATATTTTATAAGGTTGGTCTTTCAGGACCTTGGGGGATGGAGTTCAGAAACTAGTTTTATTTGTTAAGCCTCACTAATTTCTTTGGTGATTAAGAAATAAAAATAGTAGTTCACTTTACCTCCGAGTCGTGCCCTGACAGAAGCAGCTGACACAGCCCTGGAGTTCCACCTCCTGTCCTGGTTGGTTTCCTCCAGGAGGGCGATGTGCCTCTTGTGCGCAGTCAGGCCATTCCTTGCTGTGATTGGGACCCGCTGGTGTGGTTTCACATCACTGTAGTCCACCAGGGATTCAATAGCTCTTCCAACATTGGGCTGCAGTTCTGCATCTGCTCCTGCACTCACAAAACCTGAGCAGGGATCTACTAAAGGCACATCATCCCGGTCTGGGAATAAAGGGTAATTCGGCCCTTCTGGAGGGGTTAATGGATTGAATTTAAGGAAAGAATTACTATTTTTCTCTTCAAAGCTGGCGAAGTCATGTCTGTTCTCAGGATCTCTCACAACAGGCATGCACATCTTCTTTAGCAGACTTCGGTACTGTTGGCGATCCATCTTGTGAACTGGTTCAACTGACAAGTTGGACTTCTTAAAGGCATTTGCTTGCTTTTCAGCTCCAGGAGAAACCATGGCCATCTGTTCTATCATTTTTATGTGGCAGTACACTTAAAAGACTCCACTTATACCTGTTTCTCCAAGTTTCTGAAGACCTGGACAACAAACCACAGCAAAGCTAGAGGTCATCCTCCAGAAGATCAGTACCTAGAAACTGCAAAGAGCAAGGCAGTGGCTTAAGTAGTGAATTCTTTCCTGAAAAGAAATTTATCAAGTATGGCACAAAAAGATCAGAGCCACTGAACAAGCAGAGAGTTTTTTGTTGCTTGGTAACGACGGAAACCACCTCACAATGAAATGTCTCCTGGTGTGAAACATGGTTCATGCATACCACAGTAATCTAGACCTTCAAGTGGATACACATAGCAACTTGAAACGGCATTACCAATTATTCATCTAGTAGAGGCAAAATCAAGAAGTTTTCAGTCTTAATTAGAATTATATGATATTTTCGTTGAAGTATTTTAAGTAAGCTGTTCTCTTGGCATCTAGATCACAAATTGAATTAAACTGAAAGATTTAACACAAACAAAATGTATCATATATAATCACAGATAACTGCAAATCCAGAAAACTTACAATTATTACTTGGAATAAGTAAATCACATCGATACAAGAGTTTTCCATGCAGCTTAACTTCCTCCAGAGTTTTGACATTTGTTCTATCAGGTTGGCAAATCCATTAATGTCTCAGGTCATAATATGCAGTAGTCATTTCTGAATCCTGAGCTCCATGGTCTTCATTTAGCAATCTAAACAAAAGCAGTTTGATTTAGAGAGGTCTTCTCTGCACTAATTCAGTGCTATGCGCGAAGGTCTGGCACTTTGGAAAAATCAAACTACATTTATTTGGACAGCTCAGTTTCACACAATGGTGGCCTTTATTTTGTGGCCTTGTCAGGAGAAATTAGGGTACAGAGTCTGATCTTTCTCTCATTTATGTTAGTCTCACACAGATGTAACTTCCCTGAATTCCCAACATGCTCTTGACTAACATGAAATCATAAATGGGCCTAACATTTATTACAGTACAGGTTTTTAGTAATGAAAAATTGTGTTCCATAATGCAGAACCATGGTGGGGTTTTTTTTAGAGTAGTTTGCTGATGGAGTAGAAAAAAAATAAATATAGCTTTCTTCTTTATCAAGACAGCTTTTATATACAGATCACAAGAACTAAAACAGGTAAAAAGCAACAGTTGAAAACACTATATATGCAGTGCCAGTATTGTAGGGCCAAGCCAACAATTTGAAAATACAGAACTGTCCATTCAAAAATGTCTTGTATCCACTTTCTATCATACTTACACATTTAAGTTAGTAAAAAGATACTTCCAAAATTTTCTTTCTGCCAGTAGCAAGCCTTTCATGCCATACTGGTGTCTATAATTACTGACACTGTAACGTCCATGACAATATATTCAGTTTTACTGTAGAAGTAACATCCAGTGTTGCAGACTGACCTTTTCCACCCTGCTTACCTTCTCCTGGAAAGCTTTAGACAGAGATGGCATGAGAAGCAAAGACATGGGACCCAGGTAGGGTACAGGAGGTAGGGCATTGCAAAGATGACTCATGGTTTTTGCATTCATTTGCAGAGTGAAATGCAATTAAATCTTTACCTTGGATTTCACTGACAGACATTCTGTCCAGATTATCCTGGGAAATAAATTTGCCACAAAAGGCTGAATTATTTATTCTGTCAATTTTTAGAAGTGATCTGTGCTCTAGGGATGCACACAGATGAGCTGGTCATGTGTCTAAGGTAGTCTTCTTTACTAGATGTCTGTCTTTTTACTTTGCTTCAGGATTGCTGTGAAGTCTTTTGGGTCCTTTGAAGTAAACAGCTACTTTTATTCTCTGGCACAGTAACAACACACTAGATTCTCCAACACAGTGAAATATTCCTGTCAGGCCTTGTTTGCTTCCTAGATAACCCGTTTTCCCCCTCCCTGTCATTCTTTCAAAAAATCCTTTCCCTAACCTACTGCAAATTAAATACTCTTATGCCATGGAAAACATGCAAATATCCTGGGATTCCAGAAAGTTTCTTAATTGCCTTTTAGTAGCAGCCCAATGAAGACTGAGCAGCACAGCTGTAAATGCTCATGATAGTGACTAGATCAGCACAGTTCTTTGCATTTGCAATGGAAACTTCCTTGCTCTCTTTTTTTTGTTGTTGTTTGGGGTTTTTTTAGGAACAATTGCATTGAATCACAGAATCAGAATCATTCAGGTTGGAAGAGACCCTCAAGATCACTGAGTTCAACCATAACCTAACTCTAGCACTAAGCCATGTCCCCGAGAACTTTGTCTAAACACCTTTTAAACAGCTCCATGGCTGGTGACTCCACCACCTCCCTGGGCAGCCTGTTCCAATGCCTGACAACACTTTCCGTGACTAATTTTTTCCTAATATCCAATCTGAACTTTCCCTGGTGCAACTTGAGGTCATTTCCTCTTGTCCTATGAAGCAAGTCCTGGGCACTTTTGGCCATGCCCAGGTGCAGTCTCTGCACCACTGCAGCCTGTCTCTTTCAAAGCAGCTCCTGGAGCGGTGGTGCGGGTGTGCTGGTGCGTTATTGGATTGGGATTAATTATGTATGACCCGGCAGCTGGACGACCGAGGATGGAGCCGCGGCGGCGGCAGATGTTTCCCCGGGGTTTGAGGATGTGAAAGCCTGTCCCCTCCTCCCCTCTTTCGCCAGAGATGCTACTGCGGAGCTTGGCACTGCGGCTGGGAAAGCCCCGCCGCTGACTTCCCCGCGGCAGGGCGGGCGGCAGGGCGGCCTGCACCCCCACGGCTCGCCCCTCACCCCACCCCACCCCACCCCGCGCTGCGCCGGGCGGCCCGACACCGGGANGGGCGGCTAACGGCTGCCGCGCGCCGCGGCGGTCGGAAGAGGCGCTGGGGCCCTTGGGCGATGTGGCGTGCGGCGCGCGAAGGGGCGGGGGGCTGCCGGTGGGCAACGGCCGCCGCCGGCCGCCTCCTCCTGCTGCTGGTCCTGCTGCAGGCAGCCCCCGCAGGTACCGTCCCGGGCGGTGGGGTGGTGCCGTCCGCCGCCGGGTGCCTCTCGGCTCAGGCCGGCGACACGCGGAAAGTCGGGCAGGTGCCGGGGCGGCGGGGTCGAGCCCCAGGCTGCCCCTTCCCCGCTGGGCGCAGCGCTGTTTCCCGTCCCTGCCCTGCTTGCAACATCGGGAGTGAATTTTGCAGGTTTTCCTTAGTTCACTTCCTGCCTGTGCCTTCGTCCTTGACCTCATGGTTTTGTTTACGCTGCTGACCTCATTAATGTATATAAATATATAAAGGGTGAGTGTCACGAGAATGGAGCCAGGCCCTTCTCGGTGACAACCAATGATAGGACAAGAGGTAATGGGTACAAACTTGAACGCAGGAGGTTCCGTTTAAATTTGAGAAGAAACTTCTTCACAGTGAGGGTAACAGAGCACTGGAACAGGCTGCCCACCTCACCTAGGTGTTCCTGCTCTGGCAGGGGCATTGGACTAGATGATCTTTCGAGGTCCTTCCAATCCCTAACATTCTGTGATTCTGTGGTTCTACAGAAACAGACCTATGTGTTGCTACATATGTGACCCTCTTTGCAGACTGGTAGTTTCAAGTTTGTGTTGCTACCTAGGGTGTGCTGTACCATGACACAGGGAGCTGTGCCCTTCAACATCCAGCTTTTCCCTGTGAGTTTTGTTTAATACCTGCCAGTGTTTTTGCACATCTACACCCACCGTATCCATCCGTGGGACTGCATTTACTTTCCACGTGTGGAAGTGGGTTATCTAAGTTGTGAGTGCTCTGGGGAGGAGGGTGTGTTTCCTTGCTACCTACCAAAGAAGTTGCATGCCTGAGGTGTAGCACCACAGACGAGTTGCATAGGCAGTGAGCATCTGGTAACGTTGTTACTCAGCTGAAAGAGCTGCATCACTTTGTTGAAGGCTCTGAGGTGCAGAAATAATTATGTGGTAGAAGGTAGGATGCCAAGACTATACATTTCTGGTGTACTAGTGCTTATCTTATATCCACTGGCTGTGTAATTGCAGCTATCAGCTATCAGCTGTCACTGATTGGGAAATTCAGTTGTTCGGCCTCTCAACTCCAGGACTGGGAATGGTCTGAAATAGCAGCCTCTGCTTCCTAATGAGGCTTTGAAATTTGAATGCAGTAAATCACTTAGGCTTTCTGATAGTATTGAATTAGATTATTTAATTTGTACGGGAGTGTGCATATGTGCTAGATCTTCTTATTCCATGATCAGGTTGTGATCAAGTTTCACCAATTCCTTTAGAAAATCAAGGTCTTTTCCAGGAGCAAGATCAGAGGTGAAGTTCAAAGGTCTACTCGGTGACAAAAAAGGGGAAAACCATGTATAATATTTCAGTATATATTCACTTAAACCTTGTCGTCATAGTATTTCTTCAGTCTTAGGCTTTAGTAGTTATAATAGACATTGTCAACTCCATAAAGACACTTATTTCAATTTTATTGCACTGGGGTGTTTTTATATATATATATATTTTCTGAGTTCAGATTGATGTAAAGAATATGAACCTTTAAGGATTTTTCGCTTTGTGTTTTGTTTACTAATGCTGACAGTTTTGACCTGTGCATTTTTCCTTAAGTAAATAATTAAACTTTTTGAGGACAGTTTGGAGCATGTTTTTTAAAATGGCTTAATTACATTTGACTTTTCTGAGCCATCAGAAGGAAATTTCCATCTTACTGAAAAAATATAACCTTTTAGACTTTAGCTTGCAATATGAAAAGCAAAAAAATTCTCCTTTTTAACTTACGAAATGTGTTAGTGCTGTAATTGTCGGGAAATATGAGGGCCTACTTGAAAAACATAATTTGGTTCATATCTTGCAGGCTTTTTGTAAAAAGGGTTAAACTTCACTGAGAGATTAGAAACTGAAGCTCGTTTTCTCCTACATGACTTTCACGTGACTAGTAATAGAAATGGTAATATTTCTGCACAGCACTTACCATCAATAAGCAGCTTAGAAATGCCAGCCATAATTAAAATACTTGGATATAGAAAAATACTTGACTATTAGCATGATTGAGCAAAAATAACTTAAGTAAGCAGCGTTGCTATTTATATACTCTTTTAGTGCAGAAATCTCTTTACAAAAATTATCTAAAAATGTAATTACTTCTAAAAAAACAATTACCATAACTTAGATAAATCTTCTAATATAACTTCATAGAATTTTCATTTCTAAATAAATGAACTATGCCAATTGGACATTCTGGTAATATGGTATTTTATTAATTAATAAATTAATTGTTTGCTTAAGGCTCATTTAAAACTCAGTTTCCTGGCAATTCCAGACCAAATTTAATTTTCTGATGAATTGTTCTGAAGATTACTAATTTGGCAACTCTAATGCTCATTTTAAGACTAAAAGATTCGTAATAAAATAGTTTATGAACAAGTAGAATACACTTTATATGAAACTTTAAGTTGGTGAATGGCATTCCCTTTCAAATGAATGGCCATAGGAATAGCTGCTCATTTTGTCAATATTAACCCACGTGGATTCCTCCTTTAGGCAGGAGGTAGGAAGGGACCACTCTGTACCTGGCACTGTTGTAACTCTGTCTGTCCAGAGAGGAGCAGGAGGGTTGTTTGTCTGTGCAAGTAAAATCCACCTATTATACTTCTGGTCTCAAACTGAGCCTCCTCCTCTTATAGGCAGAACACCTTAGAAATCCGTGAGCTCAATTTCTCTTTTAGTGTTTGGGTAGAATTCATACTCCTGCCACACAGATTTTTAAATGCATCAAACAGGCTGTTAGCATTTTACACTTAAATTTAACTCACTGCAGGATCTTTACCCTGTTTCAGTGGCATAAATTAATAGTAAAGCTGTTGAATTTAACTCCATCAGATATTTAAGTTCCCTGATGAATTCTCAAGTAACACAGATACTTTATATGACAATTGCACCCTTGAATTCCAGTCTTTGAGAATGGCTCTTCAGGCAGCTGGGAAGTTTGAATCACCCTGGACTTGGGAGTGAATTACCCCAAACTTATCCGCAAATGCATCTGATAGTGACGTAAATCTGTTTTTCTTCATCTTTGTTCTTCTGCAAAAGGAACTGTTGCTCACACCTTGTATAATGCCTGTAAGAAGTACAAGAGAATGAGGAATCAGGCCCCATATATTTCTAGTGCATTTGGCTGCTTAAAAAAATAATCTGGGAATTGATTCGGAAACCTTATTTATTTTTCTCAAAAAATGAGTAAAACATCTTTTCCTACTGCTTGTTAAGTGCATGTTCAGACTGAAGGGATGGAATAATATATATGACTATAAAATGCAGTTTAAGCAGTTCCCTTGTCCTTTATTTTTTTTTTTTTGTTGCTGTTTCTGTGAGACTTAATGACTTCTTGATACTTTTTTTTTTCTGGGAAAAGTGTTTGTTTAACCTGATCACATGCACTCTTAAAATAAAGAGTGAGAATGGGAAGATCATTTATGCTAGAGACTGCTGTAGGAAATGCCATTTAAATTCCAGGTGATTAGGAGGAGAGCAAACGAATTCAAGTAGGAAACCTGAAAAAAGGCTTGAAAAAATGTAAAAGGCAGTGTAGAAAGTGAGGGAAAGAGTGTATGAGAGTTGGGATTCATATGTGGACAGAAAAAATTACTGACTGAAATGGCTGCTATGCAAGTGAAATGTGTATACATATGAAAGAGCATTTAGGCTGGCTTTCTCAAAATCTAGCATGCAATGTCATTAAAGATACCAAAAAAGTAATTCCAGAAGTTTTACATGATCTTCCTTCAGTAACTATATTGCTTCCACTTTTTCTAGTTCTTTTAAAATGAACAGTTCAAGAGCTCCATCTTCGGGTTTAAGTTATTATTGTAAAATAAATTACTTTCTTTTTACATTGATTCAGTAGTGCTTAAGCATGCCATAAAGTTATGTAAATCTGCTCGTACGTTGTCAATTTGGAGTGCTTAACTTTTCTAGATGCATTTGTTAAGTTTCCTTTTGATAAACTTTGAATACTTTCTGTATGAGATTGTTATTTTCAGTTTTTCTCTCATTAATTTATTTGGGTTTGGTGGATTATGTTTTTCCTTTCCTATTATGATACATAAGTCAACCTGAGAGTTCATAAAATATTTATGGACCATGTGGACAGATCATAGTGGCAGAAGGAATTTTAAAACAGGCTGGTTTTCAGATAGGATTTGCTGTAAATTAGTAAGCTTTTATTAAAATCAAAGCGTGTGCTGGTTTTTGTCAATAGAAAATCTGATCATGTTCTTTTGGGAGCTGAATTTCAGTGAAAAATTAGTTTTGTTTCTGCCAGTGCAGCAGCATTCTGAAAGACTTAACATAAATATTCCAGTGAGAGAATTTTAATCCATTTTGTTTTTCAGTAGAAATCCTCCAGTCCTTCTAGGAGATCTTTGGGGAAGTTATTTGAAAAATTTTGCTCATCAGACAAAGTTGTGGAAGTGGTATGCAGTGAAGAAATGTTGTGAAGGAAATTAAACTTAATCACAGAAATCTATCACATATGAGACTACTCTTATGATATCTTCTTTTTACTTTCTTTTTTTTTTTCCTCAAGCAAGGTTTTATTTCTTCCTACTTTCTAAGTATTTTTAATGGCACACTCTGCTTACATTCTAAAATGACAAGTACAGGCAGTTATTTTAATTCACCTCGATTATCTTGTCCTGCATACTGGAGAATCTGCCTTGCTTCTTTTTTCTGTAACAACATTGTAGAGAAATACAATTACCGTTTGTATAATAGATAGAATTAATTTATGCTTTCCCATTATTGCTTAAATCAACATAAATCAAAACAAAGCTGGGACTTGACCCTATATCTCTCATTGCCCTCAACAAATGCCTAAATTTATAACCAGTTTATTTCTTCACCATAGTGTTTATTGTTGTTTTCAGTTTTTGAATATTGAGCCTAAATTGGCAACAAGCACTGGTCTGCTACCACATTATTAATTAGGCCATCTTCATAAAATAGTTGTTACTGATATAGTTGGTATTTTATTGCTGTCTTTTGTATTCAAGATTTTTTATTCCTTTGTTATTTACTTTCTTACCGAGATTCCTCGAACGAATTAGAAATAACAAGCATACCTCAAGTCCCAGTAACTCACATTTTTTCCAAGCAGGAGGTGGAGACAAAGAACACATAATGCTGAGAGGTCTGGTAGCCATTGTTATCTTTTTGCTGGCTTCAATTCTGTATCTCTGGAAACTCTGTAAAAGAAATTCAGATCTGATTTGTACTAGAATGTCCATCTGAAAGATACTTCAGTTTTCTTTCACAAGCCTTATATGTCTTGCAAAGCTTTGCAGTCTTTATGAACATGTTTTTTGATTTCTATATGAAATAGGAGAAATGCAAATTAAAATAGCCATAAAATACCTTCTGTTTCTTTTCATGGGGAAATTAAGAAAATCACAATAATGAGAGAATGCAAGTTCATTACTTCATTAGTGGCCAGTGTACACATTGATTGATATCCTGACTGAGGGTAACATAACAATGCAGCTAAATTTTATTCTCATTTAGGAGAGTCGCTATACCCATCCTCCCCATCACAGACAATCTTATTTTAAAATGTGACAGTTCTTTTGTAAAACATGAAAATACTTAAACCTAAATCTACTTAAGTGCTCTTTAGAATAAGGATGCTTTTTCTGGTATCAGGCCTTTGCCAATTTTTTGTTGCCTTAATGAGAATCATGCATTGTGTAAGATATTAGGCAGATATTAACTTAATATTCATTGAACAACAAATCTATCGAAAGGTGTAGATTAACCTAAAGTATGCTGCTTGCTTTTTCTGATAAATTAAATAGTTGTATTAATGTCATTGTTTTCTCTTTTAACAGTTCAGCTCTCAGAGAGATTTTTAAGATGTGCAGGGCCAAGCAACAATGACTTAGAAATAGTGGGATCTGTTGTATTTCCAGGTATTTTTCTTTAAACATAATGTAAGAAATTTTATTGAAAATATTGTTTTTACCACAAAAGGCCCGTCTTTAATGTTAAATAATGGCTCTGAGTGGTCTGAAGTTTCATTCTGTTGGTGTACTTTTTCTCTCTTCTGATTCTGACTTATGTCTGTAAACATGGCTACTACTTGAATGGCACAGGGCAATTTGAAATTTAGAAGGCAAGATTAAAATGTTTTATCCCAGCTCTGTTTCTGAACACTTTAGTATTAATAGGGAAAGTTTCTACCTTCTCTGGGGACAGACCGCTATGAGTACACTAGATTTGGCCCCAGTGTTCTTTTGAGATGCTGGCTAACATCTCTATTTTGAGGGTTTTTTTCAACAATAGTGGGTTAAATACAATCCTGCACTTTTAAAATCCCACATTTTTAAAATACCTGACATAATTGTTCTTTTTTGGATCACTATTTGAGGTAAATATTTTTATAATGAAGAGAATATGAACACATAAGAAAAATAGCGACGAACTTTAACTAAAAGAGTAAGACTTTATTTTGAAAGCAGGAAGAATAAGGTTATACCTGGTAGATATTTTTTTCAGCCATTATTTCTATTCAGATGCCCTTCTGTATCCTATGATACACGCTCACAAAACTGTCATGGAACATTTTGCTGGGACAAAATTTACCATCTTGGCAGGTTCTGATAATAAAGACATCATGATTTTGTTGCTTTTTATTATGGATTTTTTTTCCCATATTGCTGTAAGACAGAAAAGAGTGACCTTTGAGGAAATAAAAAACATTCACACCTGCTTTCCTGTGGGAAAAGACTAGATAAATCCTTACCTTAGTTTGCTTCCTATCTCATTATCTCCAAATTAAACAATAGGCAGCTCACCATTTAGAGAGCTACAACACTAAACTCTTTTTAAGCAAACACATTGTGTACCACTAGAAGCCAAGTGCTAGTAGAATTGAAACAGCAAGCTTTCAAGTCTGACTATCTTGGACCAACATACTGTAACTTCACTCTTTTCATGCATGTGTTGGACATCAATGGAGGCGGAACACTGCCGATGTCCATGCTTGTGATAGCTTACGAAGTGATATAATCCATTTGGGAGGATGTTACAATGCACTGTGGTTCTTGTTTACACAACCAGATAAGCCTAGAACTAGAAAGAATTAATTTTATTTTCTGGAGAAAAAAACCTCTGCTGTTTATTTGATATTAGGTTGGTGCAAAAGTAATTGTGGTTTTGGACTGTGAATTTGAAATAACTATAACTAGGCTCAGACACATCTTTTTTATTCAAAATAGGAACCATTACGATCAACACGTTTTTGCCAATGAGGAATAAGTTTGTTTATTCCTGTAGCATAAAAAATCCGTGCTTCAGGATTTGATGAACTCTTGGAAAGCATTTTCTGCATCCTTCTAGTTGTGAAGCATTTTCCCTGCAAAAAGTTGTCAAGATACTTGAAGAAGTGGTCACCAGTTGGCAAGAGGTCAGGTGAAAATGGCGGATGAAGCAAAACTTCGTAGCCCAATTTGTTCCACTTTTGAAGCACTGGTTGTGCGACATGCCATCAGGTATTGTTGTGGAGAAGGATTGGGCTCTTTCTGTTGACCAATGCTGGATGCAGGTGTTGCAGGTTTGGTGCATCTCACTGATTTGCTGAGCGTACTTCTCAGATGTAATGGTTTCACTGGGATTCAGGAAGCTGTAGTGAATCAGACCAGCAGCAAATCACCAAACAGTGACCATGACTTTTTTTTGGTGCAAGTTTGGCTTTGGGAAGCACTTTGGAGGTTCTTCTTGGTCCAACCACTGAGCAGGTCATCACCGATTGTCATATAAAATCCACTTTTCGTCACACATCACAATCTGATTGAGAAATGATTCGTAGTTGTTGTATAGGATAAGAGAAGACACCACTTCAAAATGACGATTTTTTGGGGTTTTGGTCAGCTCATGAGGCACCCACTTATGAAGCTTTTTCACCTTTCCAATTTGCTTCAAATGCCGAACAACTGTAGAACGGTCAACGTTGAGTTTTTCAGCAACTTGTCATGTGGTTGTAAGAGGATCAGCTTTGATGATTACGCTCCATTGGTCGTTGTCAACTTCCCATGGCCGGCCACTATGCTCCCCATCTTCAAGGCTCTTGTCTCCTTTGTGAAACTTCTTGAACCACCGCTGCACTGTACATTTGTTAGCAATTCCTGGGTCAAATGCATTGTTGATGTTGAGAGTTGTCTCCACTGCATTATGACCCATTTTTGATTCAAAGAAGAAAATAATTCAAATTTGCTTTTTGTCTAACATCATTTCCATAGTCTAAAATAAATACAAAGTAAACAGCAAGCAAGAAGTCAGTAGCAAAAAAAACCCTAAAGTGAGAAAAATGCATTAAAATGATGTATAACATAACCACATTTATTTCAGAATGTATCCAATATCAAACTGCAAATTTCAACAATTAAAAAACCACAATTCCTTTTGCACCAACCTAATATTTCATTTTGATGATAGGGATAACAGAACCAGTCCCAAAATCAGAAGTCCCTTCAAGATCATGTTTGAACCTCTGTCTTGAAATTTATATAGCTTAATGTTAAGATACCATTGATAAATACTTTATGGTAATGATTATATTTTTTCAGTCAAAGTTTATGTCAAGCTGAATCACAACAGTCCACCTATTTTATGTCTGACAAATCATCTTCGAAATGCAGAACTGATCGATCCAATATTCCAGTGGTACGGACCAGGTGGTGGTCTTTCTTCAGGTGAGGATTTATTTTCTTACGTGTCCCCCTGCAGCCTCTCCCTTTCTCCTCCACTGCCCCCAAAGTAGCATGAAGGTTTTAAATATGGGAATGTAAGTGGAGAAGTATTGAGGATACATTGTGAGTGTTTGTATGTATTCGTGTAAATTAACTTTTACTTTTCAGAAAAGACAGGGTGGGATAACCAAACTAGAACACATTTGCAGGTCTCTGTAGAGAATGTTGCCATCTTTTAAGAGTGCCGGATGGAGCAGGGTGTATTGGATGCAACAGAAGCTGAGGATGACATTCTTTGTGGCACTGAGACACAGCTGGGAGCATTCTGCAAGGAAAGAATAATAGGATGATGGATGATGTGATGTAGCCCAAGTGCCTGCTCAGTGGCAGACTACGTTCAGATATGAAGTTGTTCAGAGCCTTGACCACTTGATTTTTGGGAATCTCTATCTTTGGAGATTTTCTGTCTTTTCTGTGCAACCTGTTCCTCTTTTTTCTTTTTCTTATTTTCAATCATAATTTCCCTTATTGCAATTTGTCAAGTATTTGCTGCTTGTCCTTTTGTGGTGCACCTCTTAAAAAGTATGGGTTATTTTTCGCTGTATCTCCCCTTAAGTAGTGAAGGACTGCAGTTCTCTCTTCAGACTTTTGTCGGGTGAAAATCCCAGTTCCCTTTGCCACTCGTCCTATGCTCTAACTCCCTAATCATCTCAGAAACCTTCTTGTTGACTTGCTCCACTTTGTTAGTATCTGTCTTGTACTGAGGAGTCAAAACTAGGCACGGTGTTTCAGAGTGCCCAAAATTTGTTCTACCTGCTAATGCAACCCAGTATACAGTTGGCCTTCACTGCTGCAAAAGAGTGTTTCTGATTCATATTCAGTTTAAAATCCACCAGGACTCCCAGGTACATTTTTTTCAGGGCTGTTCCCAAGTCATCTGGTCCCCAGCAGTATATGTTGCTGCTCTTCTTCTGTCCCAGGTGCAGGACTTTGCACTTACCACTATTGAACTTCATGAGGTTTCTGGCTGACTTCCCCTCTAGTAATGCAAAGTCCCACTGAATGGTAGCAGTGTCCTGTAATGTATCAGTCCTCCTGTCAATTTGATGCTTTTTACTTACCGGACAAGGTGGCATTCAGTCCTGTGGTGTACATCACCAGTAAAGATGTTAGGCAGTTCTGGTGCTTTTATCAGCCATGAGAAAAGCCCTCCATAACTGGTTGCTAGGTAGGCCAGTCTTAAAACTGATGATGCAGACAGTTTTTCATCCATCTTGTATTCTACTCCACTCTTCTAGTCTGTATGCCTGTAGCTGGGCTACAAACATATTGAAACCCTTGCTAAATCCTTGCTTTCAGTATATATGACATCTACTGCTTTCATTCTATCCTCAGAGCGAGTCATTTAATTCCAGAAGACACATGGGCTGGTCAGCCATGATTTGCCAAGGGTAAATTGATGCTGCCTGTTCTCAATCACCGTCTTGTCATTCAAGCATCTGGAAATTACTTCCAGCAGCTCTATCACATTTGCAGAGCCTGAGGTGAAGATGGCTGAACTGTGATTCCCTGGGTCTTCTTCTTTGCCTGTTTTTGCCATGGATGTGTTTTTTGGGTCTTTCTATTTGTTTGGGGCCTCATCAGTATTAAAATAGACAGCAGTCATTATTAGCTCACTCAGCATCCTCAGCTATTTCTCATTCTGGTCTATATATTTGTATATGAAATAATTCTTCTAATCTGCTATTAATAGTATGGCAGGAAAACCCTAAATCATTGTTTCTGTGTGGAGTATGTTGGGCTACCTGTACATATGTTTTTTTTCTCACATAATAAGGATTGCTTTGAGATCATGACTGGCTCATCAGCCATATCTTTCCAAATCTGAGCAGAGAACCTAAGTTCTGTTTTTTATTTCCTTCCCTGTGTGTCTCATTAACCCTTTGTTTTTAAAAGAACAATAATAATTGTGATGAATTTATAAAGCTGTTAATCTCTTGTTTTAGTTTACAGTTGAGGTTATGAACCATTCATCCTTTTACAATGTCAGTGTTTTCAAATCCTATTGTCTTTCCTCTTAGTCTATACTAATGCCTATCAGAACTCTGTTCTTGGTTTTATATTTTCATGTTATACGGTTTGAAATACCATTTACACAATAGTGATTCTTCATTTTTAATCCTCTACACGCCAGCCTTCACAGTAGAACATTTCACATTTATATGATATCTAACACTACACTGTGTTTTTGCTCTGAATCTGATATCAGACTTCACCCTCAGAATTTTTAGCGTTCTTTGCCTCAAAGTGGTAGAGGTAGTTTTGCTTGTGCTTAAGCCTGTGGGCTATGTGGTTTTACACGAAACTGTTACTCTCCTTTGAGATGGATATATACTGGTTAGCTGAGTGCCCTGCAGTGTAACTGATATATTTTGATGTCCAGTCTGTAATACATGACATACATAGTAGCAGATATATTGTCATGTGTTTAAGTATTGAGCTTAATCTGATCAGACAGAAGACAACCTCCCAATTTGCAGTAAAAAGAAAAAAAAAAAAAAAAATTGCTCATTTCACTCTCGTGGCTTCTGTTTACTCAAACTGCGGTTTCAACAGTGTAGAACAGACAGCCATGGAGACTTCAGACTTCTTCCAGTTGACAGGTTTAAATCTCTTTGGACAGATTGCTTCAGTAGAATCCCAAGTTTCTATGCCAACCTCAGTACACTAGCAAAAATGCTATGCTGGCAGGGGTTCTTGGATTTGTGGCAAATTCAGGTGTACTAGTAGCAGCAGCAGGCAGGCAAAAACATTTCAGTAAGAGAAGAAAACTTGTGTTTTCCTGACGTAACTTCCTATAGGGATGAGAGAGGTTTTTAAAAAAAAAAGTATTTTAAAGATGTGGTCATGAGAGAACTTCAGCTTCAGCCACTGCAATTTTGGGTAGATACCACAAATATACTTCTTAGTCTCTTAGGGCTGTTGTCACATCCGTTTTTTAAGTACAAACAGACAAAAAAAAATTTTAAGTTTCTAGCTCATGAAATGTTTGATGTGTAAAAGAATTTGATCACTCAGCCTCCTTTTAGAATGGGTGTAATCCTCTCAAAGCCTTATCATCTCTAAATTAGCTGGGTTTTGGTCTGAGTAGTTAGTTTTCTAATACCTCCCATACTGAATCTCCATAATAGTGGGAAATTAGGATGCATAAACCTTGCTCAATATATTATTTCATGTTTTTTCAGTGTGGCTGTAGGAAATAAAAGAATCCTTTCAGTGGAAATGTAGAATTGTGAATCGGATTTTAGGAAAGACTAACAGAATACTGCTGCTTGGAACACTTAAAAATAAATGCAATATTTAAGCATAAAATCTTTAGGAAGAGAGCCTGTCTTTCATTGTGCTATCTGTCAGAAAAATCAGATTCTCTTTTAGGCACACCAGCCCTTGACGCACAGCTAAGAATGTGTTTTGTGCCCCAAAAATCTGTCTAGCTATATAATGTCAAACATCATGACTACAGTAAAAGCTCACAAAGAGCAGCAAACACTTTTCTTTTTGTAGCCATTAGAAAACAGTTCTGCTTTTTGAACAGGCAGCTTTGTTCACACATAGTTCCGATCCACTTATGTGCAGTTGAAAGAGTAATGAAAAATTAAATACTGCACAAAATGTAATTTAGAATCATTACAACTTTAAAATTAGCAAGTCATTTTTCTTCACTTAGCATAGTGACTCTTTTGTACTAAGATCTGGAAATTGTACTTTGAAGTTTTTAAACAGCTGTTGGGCTGGTTGAGAATAAGAGGTTTTAAAAATATACTTTAAGTGGAGGAAAAAAACTTCAAAATAATTGCTTCTTACATTCTGGATCTTAAAGTTTTACTGCATATACCAGCATTTTTGATGGTGTTCTGAGCAGCTAAATAGAACAGAAAAGAGAAAGCATTTTTATCTTTATTTCCAAATGCAAACAATGGAATAGTCCTGTTCTAGTTTGGTGAAAATGAACCTAGGAATTTGGATTTACAGGAAAGCTACTGCTTTTCGTGTACAATGCCACCTAATATATGCATAGAAAGAATATTTTTGTCAGAAGATTGTGACTATACTTTCGCAGGACTGAAAACTCTGTGCTATAGTTTTGTAAAACAAAGCAACTGACAAATTAAATACCTGCACTCAACCTCTCAATTACAAGCTAAACCCCAGATATTCTAAAACTTGCTGTGGGTGTATCAAGCAGTTCTTCTGTGGAGAGGGAAACAAAGAGAATGAAAAGAAATATGAAGCTGCTTTTAGTATATGTGTATATCTGTATAGTTGAGTTACCCTTATAATTGATACATGACTTATATGTGTTTCCTGAGAGACTGTTGAAGTCCTGTCTGGACTACAAAACAGTATGTTTCAATACTAAGAAGCTTTTCAGGTGAACTCAAGTTTATTCTATACTGTGTTAGCTTTTCTTTCTGTACGTGTGTAATTAATCGCTGAATTTACCTACTTGGACGTCTTTAGGTATTGCATATTTAAATTTGAACATGTTTAGTAGTTTAATCTGATTATTAGAATTTTATCTGGATTGATAGCTGTTCCTAAATGTCTGAAAAATCTGTTTCTGAAAATACCATTGGCCTGATTCTGCTGTCATTTACTTTTGTTCTTACTATGTAGTCTCAAAATACAGTAGTTGCTCTCCTGTGAAACTGGTCTGAATAAAAGATGGGGTGAGAGTGTGGGGAGTAACTTTATTTTTTGCACTGAAAGAACTGGAAGGAGAATCAATCTGTTGGGTTTAAGTTTAGTAAACAGATGAACTAAAATATAAGAACATTCAGTTTTAAATGTAACTCTACAAGGGTATGGAAATTTAGGGGGTTTATTCTCCATAACGTAATTCTCACAGGAGTAGCTCTGTTTTGCATCCTTTTAATTCCTGAGGATCCTGCAAAGTGGTCTAGCTTGCCCTCTTAGCACAAATTAAAAAAGAACTTCTGTTTTAAATCATGCCAGTTTTCACTGACTCCAGGGAACCTCTGAACTTGCTCACATAGCTTTTTGTCCATCATGCATGTGAAATGCCTCCTGTGTAACAGAGGCATATTAAATCATATAATGTAATTCACATCACAAACTATGATGTGGAATTCTGCTCACCTCTCGTATTGAACCTGCTGCAGAGGAGTAACATGAAAAAAGTATTAGATTTAAGAAAAGGGTGGGTAGCTTAATCACTTTAAAAATGTTGTCTTATAGCTAATAGTCTGTTTTGTGAACCCAGACGTATCTGATGAGTCAGCAGTATTAATCCAGACAATCCCATGGAGTAAGGCATTTTAAGTGTGGTTTGTTTTATAACACTAGGGAAAACAAACAAACCAACCAACCAAACAAACAAAAACCCCAAACAAAAAAACAAAAGCACAAACAACCCTCCCAAAACAAAAACAACCCCCCCTCCCAAAAAAGAAGAAGCAAAAAATAAAACAAAGACAAATGAAACCCCCAAAAACCCCAACAAAAAGAACAAAGCATAACAGGCTCTTGATTTGGTGATCCAAAAGGAGATTCTTTACACACAGACATGCCATTAAAATAGTGAATGGTTACTATGTAAAAATTCTGATCTTTTCTGGTATATGAAGCATTCATTGCTCAAGGTAGGATAAAATTCTGCAATAAAGTCAGTGACTCAGTCCATCAGAACACTTTACTTTTCCGTTTCTGCTGATGCTTAGTAATACTGTCAGTTTCAGTTTATTACTTAAACTAATCTCCTAACCTGGCAAAGCAGAATTCAGTGATGGATAATGAATTTAAAAAAATATTTGTGACCAAATCTCTTCACTGGATCTCCAAGCTTTGTCTTTTGCAGGTTTCTTGTCATCTTTGCAGTTCAGTAGTGCATTTTATAAGTAAAGCAAAGCTGTCTGTGATATATCTTAGAGGTGCTCCAGCTATCCAGTCAACTAGTGGTGGTGTTGCTTTTCGTCCACAGGGTAATTGCATATGCCAAAGGTCAGAACTATAGTTCTTAAATCTATGCTGGTTTTCTGCAATATTGCTGTGATAGCTATTTTAGCATACAATAGCAAATGCCATCCTAGTTTATAGACTTAGCATCCTGAGTAGCTCATCATTGGCTAAAAACTTCTTCATCGTCCAAAAAATGAAAGACAGTGTGCCATTAATATGAGAGCCAAGGCTGATATGGAATCCCAAACTATTCTTGTCAAAGAGTTTGCACTTTCAGTCTTTATAATAGTACTCTTTTTAACCAGCATTTGATTTTTTTTTTAAAACACAGTGATACATATGACAAAATTAAGTTAATTAAAAGCTTAAATGGTTTATTTAGGAACAAAATTGCCCTATACTCTCCTGCCAAGTGTGTAAAAAGATGCATTTCAATCAGAGTATTTTTTTCCCAATATCTTTCTTAAAATTGCATACCAGGAAAATCAGCATGCATCTACAGTAACGTGTTGGTTTGAGTAGGAATGTGGTTTTGAACTGAATCACTTGATTGTTCCTACTTACATTTTTTTTGGTTGGACCGTGGGCTGGTCTTTGAGTACACAAACTGGGTTCCTTTTGGATGAAGCTAAATGGAAACGTTTGCTTTGAGAAATAATGTGTGCTCAGTCTATAAAACCAGATTAGGACTGGTCTGAAGTAAAAGCCCTAAGATGTGTGTAGTATAGATCTCATGTCCTTAGCATTGTTTTTTTCAGTCTAAAAATATGCTGCTTTCATACCACACTAATTGTCTAAGCTTCCATCATCTACGTAAAAGGTCTAAGTTGTTTAAGATGTTAAAAAGATGGGGGTCTTTTTGGCATATGAAAATGGAAACAAAAATCCGTTCTCAAAATATTTTATCAAAATGACTATTTTACCTTGAATTCTAAGGTAATCAACTCTAATCTAGTGTTTCCCAAGGTTTTCTTTGATGGCAAGATGGGCTGCATATTACTATTATATTTGGGAAACCCATATCTGTATTGTTACTGCCTAAGGTCTTTTCAAGTCAGGAAAGGACTCATCAGCTTTCGTGATATGACCCACATGCAGGCTACATAGGACAACTGTATGGCTCGTTATCAGTGCCCAAATTTGCCCTTAAACAGTGCTTTCCTGTCTCTTTAAAAACCTAGTTGAAAAACAATGTTCATGATTTGTCCTTTGAAGTAGGATCCTACTTCCTCTCTGCCTTGAACTAAGGAGTTGTGTTAAGACTTTGGGCACCATAATAATGCATATATTTCCATACAGAAGTTTTTTTTTGCAGTCCTAAACAAACACAATTCTCATTTTGGCATATACATATGATATATGGAAGGTCCATTATACAGTAATTGCTTAACTTGAACTTCCTGTCTTGCCTACTTTTAAGTTTACTGCATGTTAAACTCCACCAGCAGCTAATTCATGAGGCAGTTCCAGAACAATGAACGGTTAGTAATCAGTTTGGCTATAGAGAGGTATAAAAAGAGATTATTTTTCCACTCTGTCCCTTTTTCTGTGAGTTTTTTGCTCTAGGAAGTTGTTACACAACAGCAATAAGGCATATTTGTGCAACGCTGAACTGACACCCTTTCAGCTTCAGTTTCTGAGTCCTATGCCTTCAGCTGAATCCGTGTTATTATTTTGTGCACAGCTTAACAGTAAATAAACATTTGAACTCTTACTTTCTGCATTTTCTCATGACAACTAAATTTATTTCATTATTGTGTTTACTAGAAGATAGCAGTGTGGAAATAGCACCAACAGGAACTTTAATATTGAAACACTTTAACCTGAGTGGAGTTTACAATTGTTCCATTGTTTATAAACTAACAGCAATGCAACTTCATAAAAACCACATAATAAAATATCTTATTTATGGTAAGTTGTCAATCCAGGTAAGTGCCTTGAAAAAGTTTTATTTTTTAAAATGTGTGTTGCTATTTTTAAATAAGTAGGCTTATTTAGAATTTAATTTGCAGAGATAAAGACATGCTGTTTCTCTGGGAAATTGTTTTTAATGTTAGTTACTACCAGGCAGTTCATTTAATGTCATTTACAGAACCTTAAATGAAGCTCAGTGGCTGACTGAGAAACATATGAATACAGCTCTTTTAAAAAAGAAACATAAAACATAATGAAATGTAACAAATTGAATAGGCACTAATCCTTAATAACATTAAAATAGCTCAATTTTAAACTGAATTATTCTTTATGAGATTAATTTTAGCACAGCTAGATGTTAATGCCTTAATTATTACCTGATTGTGTTTTTTAAGTACATATCATTTAATGATGTAATATTTGTAGCTTATTCTTTCCTGTTCTGATCACATTTCCCTCTGTCAGCAGGTAAAAAGTCTTTGATAAAGTGAAAGATTGTAAAGGCAACATTGCTTATTCATTACTAGCTCTCCTTTTCTTCTTTAGAGGGTATTTTATTCTTGTGGAGATGTAGGCAAGAGCTCCTATTGCCTTCAGCAGGAGCTGTGTCTGATCTTGAATTGAAAATTTGCACCAGTGCTCAATTAGAAACACGGTAGAGCAAGAAATTAACCTCTGATGTAAATTAATTTTACTTTGGCACAGTAGCCTTCATACAGAATAACCATGACTTTTAGCAGCTAGCTTGCTTGACTGAACTGCAAAGAAAAAAGTTTATTTGAAACAGTTTTGAAGGAAAAGGTTACAGTTTTCAGTAATGCAGACTGACATCCTTCAATAAGGATCCAACCTGCATGTTAGTATACAAAATTAAAGTTTCTTACATATATACAAAAAAAATCTGGACTATGCAGCAGCAAGGGAAAGGAAATGAGGGAGGCAAAAGCCAGGTAGAGGACCTAATGAGCTGTCTTGATTGGGTACCATGTTTCAGATGTTCTGCTTGTTCTTTCATCTGGTTCAGTTTCTGTTCCTTCCTTCTTTCTTCCCCAATGTCCCCTTCTCATTTCTGTGGTTATACCTGTGTCATTACTTCTGTTCTTCATTCTTTAGCTCCTGTTTTCTATTTAACACTGTGCTCTGTAGAGTGGTTCTCATGAAATAATTAGAAACACCCGTTTTATGGTACATTGGCTTATTTGTATAAGGTGCCTAGGTAGGCATTTAGCTTTGCAGTAAAGGTGAAATAGCTGATCCATCCCTAAAAGTAAATTTCAAAGTATATATGGATATATGGAATATATGGAAATATATGGGAACTTTTTCAGTTACTTTTCCTCACAGAGAAGAAATTTCTGTTCATTTTATTAGTTTATCTTCTATTGATCTATGAGAAAGAGGATTCAGATTTTAAGCTCTTCAAAATAGTTGACTACAAAATACTAGTATTACTGGCCATAATGTGTGAGATGAGATATAGTGTCACTTACTAAAGGGTATTTTGTATGCTTAACCTTAGCATTCATATTCCCAATCCCTTTACTGTAATCTCCTGTTGGTTTAAAAATTTGAATATTACAGTAATAAATAGTAAGACTTACCTATGGATACAAATAACAATGTAGATTTGTAAAAATTTCTTAAGCGTTTCTGACTGGCCCAGCATACATTATTTTATCATTAAAAATTCTCTAGGATTGCAAAATAGTTTTTGTTTATAAATTAAGGATTTAAATTGGCAATTTTATTTTCAAATGCAGAAATTACTTTTCTTCTTTTTACTTCATATATGTTCCTCATCATCCTCCACATTTTTTCCTGCAGCTTATGCTGATCCTAAAATTTACTATGAGTTCACAGTCCAGTATCACGCAGCCCCCTGCAACAGTTCTCAGAACGCTTCTTTTAAAAAAGCATTGCTTCAGCTACTAAACAAACTTGTTGCTAGACTTTCTTGTGAAGTTAAATTAATTAAGTCAGAATGTCATCACGTAAAAATGCAGAGAGGAGGTCTACAGAATGAAATCTTCTTTAGATTTTCAGGTAAGAATCTGCCTTGCATTTAAAGAATGGTTAGAATTTTTATAGTTAATGGGTGTCTTTGCTTGTTGCTTCTTTGCAGGAAGTATTTCAAGGGTTTAATAATAAAGTTTCTTGATTGTGAAAATGCTTCTAAGTATTGCATGTGAAGTTCATGTCAATAGCAAAAAGATAGTTTATATACTCAAAAGTGCATATTTTACATTGTTTCAGAAAGGCCTTAGAACTTTTTGTAGCTGTGAATAGATCTATATGTTTTTATTTCTTATCATAAAACATTATCATGTCCCTTGTTGCACACTAACATAGGAAGCAAAGTGATACAGCGTGTTCTGTAACTCCCCAGATTACCTTCATCTAGCCACCTACAACAGGTGTATAAATCATGGATGTGCCTTGGTCTTTACAAGTAGCTTCCGAATGACAGACTGAGGCTGGATGTGTATTTTTCCAGAACTAATGTTAAATGAGATGAACCTCCGTACTTTTCCTTCTCTAAGTGGCATCAATAAAAGAGGGAGATTTTATAATTTTCCATTTCTTTAAAAGAAAAGGACTCTAGAGGAGACCTGGGTAAAACTGAGTTGCCAAAAAATATTGAATTGGCTCTAATTTAAAGCAAATCATTAGGTGGCTTGCGAAGATGTCACCAAATTATGGGATATTTAAGAATTCTTACTGAGTATGATGTATTTAATTTTATTCTTAATATGACAGTTTAATGTAGTGGCAGTTCTGGAGAGCAATCCAGCAGCTTAGTTAACTATTTCCCAGGCCTTCGCCATAACATGTCTGTACTATTCAGTTGATAAGGAATGTGGACTCATGCAAATCGATTACTAAAATGTAACCACGCTTTTTCTTCAGACTGTACTCGAAGTCTTTCTTCGGTTCTATGTGTCACAGGCGTTGCTATGAGAATCTAAGGAGTTCACTGGGTGATGCTCAGGAGCTGATGTATTTGTGCATAGAGGGAGCAGGGAAAATGTTTAAAAGCACTAGATATTGCCCTGATTGATTGTTCTTGAGACAAAACTTGAGTCCATTGTGGAAACAGTCAGAAGCTTGAACTGTTATGATTCCAGGATGGCTGTTTTAAAACCTGAGTCTTCATAAAATCACAATGGCAGGCAGGTAATTGGAGAAGTAGCTTATTTCTTGTGAAAGGATTCACATGTAGAGTCTAGGATTTCCTTGCCATTAGAATTTACAAAGAAATAATAGTTCCCATAGAAAAATTAAGTATACTGAAAATTAGACATAGATGTGTAATATCTAAAAGGGGACAGTCTCTGTGATTTCTTTAAAATGTTGCAAGTTAGACATCTAAAATACGGTAAAAAGTCCTAAATACTTGCATCAGAACCAGCTAGACTCTTAAACCAGTAAATTAAAAAAAAATAATTTCATTGACTTTGTTCTATAAACAGATTGTGTTTTGTTACAGTTACTCCCTTGGACAGAGGAAAACACAAATGTCAGCGAAGGGCTTGTGCTGCATCTCATAGACTAAACAAGGTACAATAGATAGAATAAAAAGGCAACTAACATAATAAGCTACTCTTACAATAAAGTATAATAGCATAAAAAAAGAAACATACTTTGTTTAATAAATTAATAAATTGATACAAAATTTTTAGTGGATATAAAATTTGCATCAGTTAAAATTGCTAATATTCTATGGCCATTATGGATAAGGCAGATGACACTATCAGTCTATATTAAAGACAATATATTAAAACTATGAAAAGTGGTGAGACATTGAGAAACTTGAACATATGCTAGCTTATAGGTATCAAACATGCTGTTTTGCAATGGGAGTGCCTTTCCGTCAATTCAAAGTGATTTTACTATTGATCTGGCAGAATTTTAGCTGCTTGAAGACATTTGCCTTTTACAGTAGAGAAAAAGAACCCGGATTCTTGCTTCCTAGGTTAACTGTTAATTCAGAGGTTCTTAAAGGGGAAAGGAGAAAGGGGGAGGGAAGCATGGGAGGAATACCAAGCAATAGCAGGTGTGCAAATCATGCTTTGGGATTCCTGTGGAGAGGTGAAGGAGTCTAAAATAATATTGTACTTATTAAGCAGCTTCCATCCTGTCCACTGAAAAAAACCCTAAGTTTGGGGGAAAGCTCATGATCAAACTTCATCTTTTACATACAGACAAGAGGATCAAGTCAGGAGAGTGTGAATAAATTTGTCTGTGTACTGAACCTTGCAAGCCTATGAAAGGGGTTTTTTATTTTTATTTTTAGCTTTCTATATATATGAGTAATCCCTGTATACAAACGAAACGCTGTCTGGATTCAAAGCATTGATACTTCTTATTGTTAGACTTTATCTGATTGCTAATGGATCTATTTTTTGTTACGTATTTTATATATCTTAGCCAGTTAGAAGTCACATTTTTAATTTTAACTAGTCTGACTTAAAGTCTTTAATATTCCAGTCGAAGACACTTCACTAAATAATGGTCCAAAAGTCCAGAGAAAATAAAGGATTTTTAAAAATAAACATCACCTTTTGCTATGGTGATGGAGTAGATGAGATGGAATAGAGCTCTCTTGTGTTGTAACATTTTTGTGATTCTGTGCTGCTGGTTCTGCATTGACTGAGAGGAATGCTTTTCCTATCTAGGATTGTATCTGCGCAAATCTTTTTGAGTAAGGGAATTAGTCTTCTGTGATTGTATTTGATTGATATAATAATAATAGTCCCCTTACTTCACTTGGCTTCAGGAGAACTTGGGCATTTTCTTTTTACTGTACATAAATAGCTAATAAAGATGGAAACTATGTCTGAAACATAAGTGGACCTAAATAATAATACCTATGTAGCTGGGAAAGCTGCAGGTCTATTGATGCAAGGCTACAGGTGTCTCATATAGGCAAAATCACTGTGCATTAGTTCTATTTGTATAATCCTGAATACTTTCAAAGACATTGCATTAATTGATCGAGGTTTATCTAAATAAAAACCAACATATCCAAGAATATCAGGTTGTCCTTTTACCATTCAGCTATAGTCAAAATGTTCAGTGGTACATCCTTCAAATCTTAATCCTAACTCACACTCAGAATCTTTTGTCTTTTCTTGTATTCTGACCTCTTTCCATCCAAGACTCTACAAAAATATTTGTTTCAATTTAGGCAAAACACCTTATAAAGATATTTTTTAAGCGACAAGTGAAAGTTAGCAGGACATGTTCTGAACCATTGCCTGACATATACTATATTGATGGTACTTTGAAAATGGTTTCGGTTGATCGCTGCTATCCAGGGTACGGAATTAATGCAGTAGTGCATCCAGACTGTCCAGAGTGTTGTGGTAAGTGACAAATTCATTTATTATACAAAGTATTAAATACTGTTACAATGCTTTTTGCTCTGTTTGAACTCTGATACTTTGCTATTTAACTTTATAAAATTATTATGCCATACTGTTTTGGACTGTGATCCTGTCAAGTTTGTCAAGGTAACCAGCACTAAGTCAGCTTAGTACTTGGGTGAAACTTTCGTAAGACCTTGCTGATTTAGATTTTCAGTCAGACCCAGAAGTTCTATGGACTGATTTAAATTAAAATAAATCAGATTAAGTTCAGACCTCCATATACCAGTAGGGTTTTTTGGAAATAGCATAGGAATTCTGTAATCTAGCAAGGTATGTTTCAAGTGCTGTTTTACAGTGAGACAAGACAATTATTTTTGTTCTTAAATTTATAAAAGGGGGCATAATAATGCAATGCTTTCATCTAATTACAAACTTATACGCTACATTCCAGATCTGAGTAAAGTCAGAATAACAGATAAAATAATGACTCTGTATAGCTTTGAAAGTAAAGTTTAGTTTATAAATATTTGTGATCAATTAGGAAGACTAAGGAAAGGGCAGATGAATTCTGGTAATTTTACTTTTGTCAGTCCTCATTTTAAAACAAGTGACATTACTCTCCTTAGATGCTAAGGAGTGGATCAGTGTTTTAAAGAAGGGCTTTGCCAGACTGCATTTCACCTAAAAAAAGGTTCTTCATATGATTCCCAAATATTGAGCCTGAAGTCTCAAGGGAACAATGGAAGACAAGGCACATGAAGTATAAATCTGTAGTCAAGCTTTTGACAGAGATGATTCCCTACAGACTTAGAAATGGTGAAAGAAAACACTGGATTACATATTGAACAGAAGTTTACAGAATGGAATACACTTTGAAAAGAAATAAGAAGAATATGGAAAAAAATAGACACAAATCTAAATTTGCAAACCATGCAAAACGTTTCCATATGTGATTTTTTTTCCAATTTGTTGTCTTCATCAGAAGGAACTTAAATTTTTTGGTCCATGTCTTCCAGCAGAAAGTGACAAATATCTGGAAGGCATATATATAAATAAATAACAAATTTATTACATTTATTGTAATACAGAATATTGTTGCACAGGATTTCAGTGAAAGGTACATGAAAATCGAGTTCAGATAAGCCTGCCTTCTTCAGGATGATTTGTTTTGTACAGACTGCAGTTTTGTTTTGGGCTTTTCCCCAGAATATCTTATTCCATTCTAAACTAATTTGTATTTGCGTTTTCTTCAAAACACAACTTTCATCTTTGCTCTGGAGGCTGCTTAACGTAAGTAGTAAAAAAATAATACTGTTCTCTTAGCTGCCATTCTCCTTTATCTCCTGCACTAGACAGAAACACTACACAGCCCTACACCAGTGTCGACAGAAGCAGCTGATCCCTGTTCAGCTGGGATCATAACAGACACCTCTTTGGCAGACACAGGAGTGGTACCGGAGAATCTGAAACAGTCAGCCCTGAAATTGGACTGATTACTTCTTCCCATAATTGAGGATGTCATTCTCTCAGCATGATCAGACACTCTTCCTTAGTTGACCTCTTGGTAAAATTAGTGATTTCTTTTCCCAGAATCCAAACCACCATATTGAAGGCACTGAAACTGAAAGGGTCCTCTGCTTGTCATTCTACCTCAAGGCAATATATGAGCTTCAGCTATTCCTGAGAAATGTATCCTGCATAATCTTTAAAATCTCAAATGACTAGATAGGCGCACAAGGAAATATAACTCAATACTGCACATCCTCATCATTGGAAAGTTTTTTTTTTTTCCAAGATATTAATGTAATTTCCCTTGATGTAGTTCATACCTGTTACTTTTGTTCTGTCTCAGTAAATCTGGAAATGATTCTGTTAACTTTATCTCTGAAATAGCTTCTGTATATCTTGGAAGACTGTGACCATTTTCTTTTTCTGATATCGTCTTTATTGAACTGAACCACCTCAAGTTCAGCCTTTTTGGTCGTGTTTGATAGACCTCTGTTCAGCCTGATTACTGTCCACTATAGGCTCTCTTCATTTGTTTTCAATGCCTCAGACTTCATGCAGTAGTTCTCAGGAGACCATGCTAACATGAGAGAATTAGTTGTGATTTGCTATAATTCCGATATCTGTTACTTAAACAGAAAATATTTTCTCTACGTATTTGTTAGTGAGGAAGCTTTTTCTGAAACATGGACTTACCCATAGAAATATTTTGATAAACACATTTCCATGGAAGTACAGCAGAGTTCAACTTCTTGAGTTATCCAATAGTCTCCCTTGTATAATAGTTGCAGGAAACAGGTCCTGTAATCCAGTTAAAACAGTTTTAAAGTACATTTTAGAACCATTTTGAGAGTTTTGGTCTCTTTAGCAACTATTGTTTTGTGGTTAGAAGATCAAGCTTTCAACCTAAATTAATTCATGTAAAGTTCATACTCATTTGCCCTGATAGAGAGAATACCATTTAGCTTAAGTAGATTTTTTTTTTTCCTCCTGTTTTATAATCAGAGCAAGTCAACTACTTTCTATCTGCTTCTGTTGGAGTTTGCATTCAGCAAACCTACATCTCACATGCTCTATTTTGAGTTTAATACACTCGCACAGAGGTGAGTAGAATTTAACATGGTATTTCAGATGAGCTCTTACCAGTGCCTTTTACATCATTAGTGCTTTTCTTTTGGTCCTAAGAACCTCTCTCTCATATGATGTAATACTACCACACTTCCTCTTTTCATTGTGACTGTGTTCACAGTCCACCTTAATAAAAACAAATGTACAGTCCTTTCTCATTCTTTTATTTCTTCTTGACTATTTAAATCTTGTCCTTATTGACAGTTTTGTTAGCATTGTTCATTGGGGCCTTCTCTGATAATCTTGTTAGTGGAAATATTTAGTAACATCTGCCTAAGAGCAAGCTCATGAGTAATTTCTCTCCAACTCTTATTTCCCTCTTAAGCATCATTTAGTACTGTTTTAAAAAATTCATTCTAATCATCATCTTGTGTAGTTTATTACATTTGTATGTGCTGCTGTATCAGGTGCTTTCAAATTAATTTTTTATCTTCATTGTAAAACAACATCAAATTGTATTACTTTCCGTTCACCTGCATGTGTTTCAGCATTAATTCATGAAATCTTTACATAGTATAGAAGTCTGATCAGCTGTTCTGTAGTTTCTTGGATTTTTTTTTCCTTTTCTCAAAAATTTATAATACATTTCTTGTCAGTCAAAGGTTAGCACCAGTCATAGGGTATCACCACCAATACATTGCAAGCCTCAGATTATCATCTGTGTTACCCTTTCATGGAACAGTTCTATTTTGGAACATGGAAACAGATGATACTCAAACTTTCTAACTTAAGTACATTAAACTATGAATAATGTGACAGTTTCTAGTCTCTGGGTCTTCATAAGGATACAAAAAAATGGAAAAGGATTTGGCATAGGCCCAAGAACATAGAGAAATAAAAAATCCTATGCATATCCTCTGCAGAATTTGTAAACAAGCCTACTCTGTTTTTACTTCCAACACAGCAAAATAGCTGGATATTCGGTTATACCTGTTCTCCTTCCCATATTATTTTTAGAATTTCTAGTTTCATTTGGTGTTTTAGTAGTTCTGCTTCTTCCATGCTGTTGAGCAGCGCTCTGTGAACAACACGTTATGTATTTCACATGGCCATCACCCCATTTGTGCACTAAGCATAACCCGTTCACTTACTGTATCATCTACTAGTCTAAACCTCCTGTCTTAGAACTTGCAAGCATTTTCTTTCCCATGCTTCAGTCTCATGGTTTTTTATATCATGCTATATCCTCATTTGTTTTTTCTCCCTCTGTTTTTATATTAAAATTACATTAAATATTGAGCTATTGTCTCACCTTCTACTCCCATTTTCTAGTCTAAATCTCTTTCTGAATTAGTCCAATTAAACATGTTAACCTTATTAGTTGCTGTGTGATGTATGTATCGATAGAGAAATATTTTCAGCAGAAAACACGGGAGATACAACAAATTTTGTTCAGGAGGTACCAGATAAGCCTCAGGCAGAACCCTTTACTGTGTGACTTTGTAGAAGTAATGACTTAAAGACACAAAGTTACTACCGATTAATAATTCTGTTTGGTCTTCTGCCTCTGTAAAGCAGGCTTGAATATACAGAATTGATGAGTACAAATATCATAGACATTATTTCCTAAGATTTTATCTTAATTTTAATGTTTTTCTGCTTTTAAAGCCCTGTTCTATGTTAAATAAAGCACATTGTTCCAGGCTAAGTTAATAACGGACGGACAATTTCATATCATACCCTGTACTAGCTTTATGGAATATTTTTTGTCCTGTATTATTATTCTGCAGAGCTTGACTTCTGTGGTATTTTTAGTAGACTAGATACTGAATAGTCAGTTCTAATTTGTTTTTCTTCAGTTACTTCTCAAAGTATGGTGATCATTTATATTACTAAAACATAGTATCTTGAAAGTTCAAATGGAAATACATTATTCAAGAGAATATTGAAATAGCACTAAAAATCATACAAGAGTGCAAAATAGTAGTTAGTTTATACAAGAACAAATTAAGATGTGTACATTTCAGTTTGTGAGGTGTGAAGTGGCAAGTATATAAAATATGCTATAAAGATAGAATATTTTGCTAAGAATTTTATGCTTTCAAAGTGAAGGTGTACCAATAGGAGTTTTCCATTAGTGAAATGACTGAAACAAGTTAAGTTTACTGGTTAAAGAAACTTTCCAGGAGCTGGCTAAATAAGCTACAGGTCTGTACATCAAATTCCTTTCTTTTTTTCATCCTTTCTGCTAGATAGTAAACAGATGATGCTTCTGAGAAATACACTTTTTATCTCATTGTAAGAGAAATCTACCTTATTCCAATTAAAATAAACAACATTCTGAAGGATTTACTAAATGTGTGCCTGTAATCTTCAATAAAAATAGTAGAATTACTCCTCTGGTTCACAAGAGGATTGATTTTCCAGACAGAGGTTGGAAAATACCTTTAGTTACATGTATTTGTAAAGCTTTCTCTTTCCCATAAAGTCATCCTGGTCTGCCTGTACTGTTGCGGGGGAGTGACTTTAGGGTTCTGCTTGCTGCAGAACAATGTTTAGATTTCTTAAAGAGAAGCGCGACCTCAAAGAGTTCAGTGGCGGGTTTGCTCTGTTATTTACTGCATGGGGGAAATGCGCCAACTGAATGCTGCTTACCTTCTCTCCAAGTACTTGTATCCATTCATGAAGCAAACTTTCAGGTGTCTTCCCTCCCCGATAACCGTTTGCTCCAGGGCTGTGTCTTGGAGCTCTGGAGGCAAACTCTCAGGCAAGGCCTATGTCCGTCACAGTGCAAACGTTCAGGATTCATCTCTCCCTGATAACCGTTTGCTCTGGAGCCTATTTTTAAAGCTCCAGTGGCAGACTTTCAGGCGAGGTCCTTAACCACATGGAAAACAGACTTTCAGGAAACAAAATTCTCAGAAAGAAAAAAATTTAATGGAGTAGAATAGCAGAAGGGCTGGCTCAAGCTGGGTACCTGCACAGAGGTCCACCTGAGCATAGAAAACTACAAACTTTTATATCTTTACAGATCATTCATACCAAGATCCAGTCCAATAGCAAAATTTTACCACCAGGTCCTTTNTTAGTGTAGTCTGCAGTTACTTTCGTAAATACAAGCAGGACCTTACAGCTTAAAATTTTAGCAAATCTAGTCTACCAAGTAACATGAATTAAAGAGTACACTAAAAATCATACAACCTTTTATCTCTAAATAATGTTACATTTGGTGTGCATCTACTTAAGCTAAATGATCAACACTGAACTTGAACTGGGCTCATCCACTGATCTCTATGTAGTAAAACCATTGCCGTACAGCCCGCTTATTTAGTAGGGAGAGCTCAAAGTGGGCTCATCCAGGCTGCCATATTTATAGAATGAAGTGGTTGACTTGTAGTCAAATTGCATACAGTAGAAAAAGTCTGCACGAGACTCCCTGTGCCCACAAGCCAACGGCGTTCAATGTGCCGTTCTGCTTCCCTGTGAGTCTCCTGGAAGGAGTTTTTGGCCTGGCTGCGGCTCAGGCCTTTACCTCCTCTGGAGCTTGGACCAAACTGCTGCTGGTTTGGCTGGGGGGGAGTCAAGTGCACCCACCACATGTACTAATGTACAAAAAAGGCAAGGTTTTGACATCATCTGCAGAGGACTCCTCTCTTACATTTCACAAGACCTCTTATACCCTCTTCAGTCAATACTAGTGGCAAAAAATGCCAAGTCAAGCTAATAATAGGCACTGGGGATCAAGCGAATCCTGCCAGCCTTAACAAATAAAGATAAACCAAAACAAACACTGAAAATCCTGCTTGAGGTTTGTGCAGTAATGACCAAGAAGTCATTAAGCCAGGCAAACCCCAATAACCAGGTAAGCACCAACTCTACAAAAGGGAGAAAGGTCTTAATTACCTTTGCATACTGAATACTAATGCTGTTAATTAAAGATCAAGCCTAAAGAAAAGCTACCATTGCCAAATTGAAGTATGATTCAGGATAGGCATAACCAAATAGCTCAAACTCAGCATTGTGCTCTTGGCAGAAAAATAAGCAGAATTAGTCTTTTGTGATGAAATCATTCTGCAGATGACAAATGGCATAACATGATCCAACAGGAAAAAATGTTTCATTCAGAACACTTGTTCTGCATCATACACTGATTTCGGGTTTGATGTATTGTTTTTGCACTACTTAATAATAAGAAAAGCTTAGATTTTGGCTTTATTTTGTCTTGTATTACTTATACAAGCAGCTATAGCAGTTTATTTAAAACATCATTGGATATAGGGCATATTAGAATGTAATTGATGGACATATCCCCTGTAAGTAGATGGAGTGAAAAGTGATTAAGAGAAAAATATGGTGTAATAGATGATTTAGAAAATATGTACTTTTTTTTTCATAAGCATCTAGCAGAATACTGGAAAAAAAATCTTATCGTTTTTCAAACAGATAAAGATGCATTTTCATCAAATTTCATCACATGTAAATATTTTTATCACTTAAATTCCACATTTTTTTCCCTGTTTTTTTTTCTTGTCCGTAGTTGTATGCAGCCCAGGATCATACAATCCCAGTGATGGAATGCACTGTCTTCCGTGTAACAGCAGTTTGATATATGGAGCAACAAAGTGCTGAGGAATTTGCACTCTTGCAATAGCTCTTATGTATTTCAGCATCACAATATTAAAATGTGTACAGTTTGGCTACACCAATAGAATACGCTTGTTTTTATGAAATAATGATTCATCAGAATATTGGTAAAATGTTTTAGGTCATACCACTTCGGACTACTTCATTTCTAATGTCTTTAGAATATCTGCTAGGTTAATAACCAATAGGGACAACTATTTAAATCGCATCAATACAAAAGCAGAAGTATTTGGCATACTTAGTCCTTTGCTGACAGACCTCAGCTCCTCTCAACATGGACTGGTGTAAGGAGTCTATAGTGTAGTTTTCATTTACCTGCCCACTCAGTTGTTAGTTAAGAGGAATATAGTGAACAGAACTATATACATCCAGTACTGAGAGGTCATGAATGTTGCAATGTAGCCTCAAATGCAAAAGCATCCTAATAACTTTCTTTCAAGATGAATTGTAATATCACTGCTGACCAGTTGGTAACTTCTTCCCGAAGACTGTAAAATTCCACTTGGGACAGTCATCTGTTCCACCTTTAAGCTACCAGCTTGAGCATAACACTTTTGTTCTTACCTGAGGAAAACAAACAGTAACATAAAATACTGTGGTAGTTTTTATGACACTCATCCTGACTTTTGTAAGACCGTTGCAAGTTACTAAGTGGTTGGCTCAATGCATTCCTTGTCACTGTCATTCATAAACAGCCTTATTTAAGTTGGTATTCAGTAACAGAATCCTGTTTAAAATCCTATTTGTTTTGTATTTACAGATCATACCCCATACAAATTGCAAAGTTTTTAATAAATATTACAGAGTTTATACTTTTTCCCCTTAGCTGTTCTTCCTATCTATTTCATGTATAAAAATGAACTAGATGTGAAGGCCATTTTTAGCTCTTTGTTTTATCTGGAAAATGGGTTTTGGAGGTGTTTGTTTTTTCAAGCACAAATTTGGACCACAGGTTTGAATATGTATATCTTCAGGAGCTGTACTCTGAAAAAAAGGAATAAAAAGAAATACCATGCTACAGCTAAGAAGCATTTTGTCAATATGATGCATTATCTTAAGATACTATACTATAAGATTCCACTAATAGACTGTTTATGTGACAGAGCCTGAAGATCCAAATATATTTTGATGAGAAGGACACAAAAAATGAAAACAGTACCTTACAAAGTAACTAGTAAGACTGTATGATTTGCTTTTCCCATTTGGATGAACTAAATTAATTTTTTCATAAAACATATGCAAGTAAGGCATTTAAAAAAATGGAAAACAAGCATTATTAGGACTCTATAGAGTGACACTGTTTATTGCTCAAACACAAGTATAAACAGCATAACTAGCAGAATGTATAAAATAGCTCTTTTTATCAAATGCCATTTGAAAATAAATAGCTGGGAAAGAGCATGTTAAAAAATGTTTAGCAGTTAAGAAATTAAACTCTATTTAACTGTAATCCATAGAATGACTGAAGGCTACCTATTCCTTATTTTGGTGTGGTAATTAGAAATGAACAGACTACATGGTCATTACACGAGGCCGAAGCACTGCAGGTCCATTTGTTATGTCCATGATTTCCCACTCACAATGGCGCTAAATTAGTTAGCATTAGTTTGAATTATTAATGGCTAAAGAGAGAACATAGTATGCAGCATGGTCTTTCTGAAAATACAGACTTTGTTTTTGTTAAATAACCACCATGACAAAATAGTATCAGCATGTAGTCCTTCCTCCAGGATGGATAGCAAATTGATTTGAGAATTACCCTCTGAAATGAATGCAGCTTTTGAAGGCCATAGTAACGTAGATTAGGCAGCGTTTTTACATGTTAATGTATTTACCTTCCTGTTGCACGGCAGAAAGAGAAAGCTCTGGTTGGCAGACCATTTCGTCAATTAAAGACATTTATAGAATTGCATCTATACTTTAAGGGAGAATAATAAAGCTGATGTAGTTTTCATTGGGGTATTATACACACTAGAAGACTGGCTTTCTCATCCATGCATACATTTGTGGATTTTAGCAGAGTATAGAAATGATGGGGTTTGGTCCTCCTGGTAGCTGAGATTCACTTTAATTCACAAAGTTTGCACATTCTTTAAGGCTTACTGGAAAAACAAAAGTAAGTGGTTATAAAAGTTTGTCTCCTATTCTGCCTACTATGAACAAAAGCACTTCACACGAGTATTTGTGAATGTTCTCTTTCATTCAGTGATTGCAGTCAAGTACAGATGCCTTATGATAGGTGCAATCCATAGAAGAAATCCTGATCTCAGTTAACAGTATTAACCTGGGTTTCAGAATTACTCTTGGTTTATGCTGGTTTAACCAAGAAAAGAATTCCCATTTGTCAGTGCATACATGCAAGAGATATATATATATATATATATCTCTCGTTGCTAAAATATTTTAGGTTGTATCTTGTATGGTTGGAGCCAGAAGGAAGAAATTTCTTTGCATATAAAACCGTGGAAAAAGTTTTCCTTGCTTATCTGCTCCCCAAAATAATTAGACGTTAAACTTACTTGTATTTCCTCACAATACATCTGCTATGTGTTTGCTGTTTTGCCACATTGTGTGTGAACTGATAGTTATATTCCTGTTTTCACCATTTTTCATAAATCCACCTCTTTGCCGTAAGGTAAAATCTGTGCACACAGGACACGCTCAGCACACTCTGCTTTTGCAGATGGTCCTGCAGTTTGTTCAAAATCTGCAGCAGTGCTCCGTATCCTGCTGGAACTGGAATGCTTACTGTTTTATGTGATACTTTTCCGTTTTTGCCAAAGAAACATGAAGCAGGCCAACTTCTAGAGTTTTGCTAAAGATTTGTAAAGATTACTGACAGATGTAAGTGACAAACTCAACATTTAGATGAATAGATTACACATCTTCAACAAAACTTGTTATTCCATTTGTTATTCCGTTACTGTAGTCTGCCTGCTCTTTTCAACAATAGTTTTATTCATGTATATTTCTTAAAAGCAATGATCTTTTTAAAAACAGGAAACTGTTCAGTGTTATAGAAGTAGCATCACTATTAGCTAATAGCCCCAAATGAACAATGTAGCAAATATTTATGGTAAATTGAGAGTGGATTGTTTTTAAACAACAGTGTTTGTGGTGCTAATTATATCAGCGTTTTCCTATTTACTGATTAATTAATATTCATATCGGTATTTCCACATAGGCTCAACAGGTAAACAATAAAGACTTCTGTCTTCTTTATAACTGATAATTGACAGACAAGTTGGGACTTTTCCTGTATTTTTTTTTAAATTGTATAAAATAAATGAGGCACATATTATATATGAATTGGAAATACACATTAGATTGTGCTTATTTTTTTCTTTGCTATGGGAGTTGTTTAATGTGACATTTCAAAAGACTGAAAATTTACATTTGCCACACTTCGTAGTAAATGTAAATTTACATTTTCACTGTAGTTGAGCATAAGTATTTTTTAAGAGGAAAGAGGATTCTGGGAAGGAGTGGCTGTCTTCTCGAAACTAAACAAGTTATAAACTTTCTGAAGCAGTACTTTCTTTTCTCAAAAAGTCATGAAAATTTGACCTTTTAGATACCCAGAAAAATAGTCTGTGATATTCAGTTCAATGGCATCTCCCCAGTTTGTGCTTTGTTTTTAATGCAGCAGGAATGCAGGGCATAAGGTGTATTTTTGCAGACAGAAAGCCCATGGTAACACAGGCTTTGAAGAAAATACATTGCCTGACAAGAAGAATAACTGGAGCATTTAGTTGGATTGCATTAGATTCTTAAATAATATGTGCCTTTCAAAGCCTCCTATGTATTATGGAGCTATCATAGTTCAGACATTAAAATTACCATCAAAAAGTAACATAAAATGCTTTACAATCCTCTCAGTATAGTTTATATTACACCACATAATAACAGAAGAGATTGTTTTCCAAAGTGAGGGAACCTTTGATAATTTCTTTTTCTTTCTTATTTGTATAAAAACTTTAATTCAATGTCATTTAAACCTGGCTTTCCATTTTACATCTCTGGAGATCATCTAGTCCAATACCTTGCTGAATGCAGGTTTGGCCACAGCAAACTGCTCAGGGCTGTGTCCAGTTGGGTTTTGACCATCCTCAAGGATGGAGACACCACAACATCTTTGAGCAACATCCTCCAGTATTCAATCACTTTTCCTGTATGATTTTTTTTTTTTCATCTCCAACTAGAATTTCCTGTATTTCAATTGGTGCCCGAATACATTTCTCATTCACTTTTCTTATAATACTCTTTTAAAATCTCCCTACGAAATTCTTGTATGACACTGTAGCTTTATTTTGCTTTTTTTTTTTGAACATTCCTATCGTAATGCTCAGCTCCGTTGTCTCATAGTTTTCCTCTTTTTCCCCTTTTCCCTTTTCAGTCTCTCAAAAGTATTTAAGTGAATCTGATACTGTGAATGCCAGCGCACTCATTTTTGTGGTTTAAACAAGTAGTATAAAGAATCCTATTGCACACAAACTGTGCAATTTTATAATTACCTGAAAACCATCTAGAATATAATATCTTCAGACACCTATTAACACAGGTTTGAAGCCAAGTTAATGTATCGTGCATTCTGACACCAATGGATGAGGCCAAACCAAGAATTAATTTGTGTTGATTCAACAGGTACCAGGACTGAGAGATGGAAAAATATTTTGGAAAAAATGTGCAATAGAAAATATTTATAAAAACTACACTAGAAACAAGTTAAATTATCCCTCCCTTAACTTTGCACTCACTACTTCAATAAAGACAGAACTTCCCAAAAGAACAGAAATTTAAGAATTAAATTAAATAAGTTAATAAAATTTAATTAAATTTAATTAATTAAGAAATTAAGAAATATAAGGTTTCACAAGAACCTTCAGTGAAGAAGCAAAGGGTGAGCAGTCCGAGGTGAGGACTTCCAAAAACTTACACATTATGGCCATACAGTGAAAGACACAAATTCTGAGTCTCATAATTTCACTGAAAGCAGGTGTGCCTCTTAAAGGGACACTCAGCAGCCCATTGGGAAGGGCAGTCCGGCACCGAGCTGCAAGTCCACCTGCTCTGCTGTTGCATCGCATGGCCGTTTCCAATGTGGGCATTTCCGCTCATCTCGAGGAGATGCACTTGGAAGACCACAGGCACTCATGGCACTTCCCCAGAGCTGTGCACATACTTGATTTCAGTAAGCAGAAGCCATGAGGCATTGGTCCTACTGATTTAAAAGCTAGCTGTCTATCAGATGACTATTGAATCTTATGAAATGGATAGGTGTACTTAAAATAATACAATTTTTAGGCAAATACCTCCTTTACTTCCAAACACACAGTGTCTTACTGTGTTAATGAGTAGTATACAATGAATAAGGTACTCTTTTTATAAAATGGCAAAGTGAAGTATTTTTATCTGCAAGAGTACTTAGGTACAAATGAGACATAAAACACTTCTTCCCCTCTTCCAAGAAAAAAAGATAAGCTGTACTCTGTGTCACCTTCCACTGCCACCAGCAGACTCAGTGACAACCCAGGTATAACATTTCCTGCACCCCTGCTAGGAATTCCAGCTACTGGATAAGACGGTTTCTAGTACAACATTTACATACGTGCAAATCCATTTCAGGGAAAGTTACTATTTACTTAATTTTTGTGTGATTTGAAACTACGCAAATCCAAGAATCTGTCTTCCCCTCTCTCATTCTTCTTGTGACTAGACCAATACCATGCATGGCTTTGCCGCAGGACTGTTCATGCGAGAGACAGTTCCTTGACTTCTGATTCTGTCACTGCTCTTCCTCTCCCATACCACCACTGGGGAAAATAATGCCCAGTGACAGACAGGCACATGCTCAAAATACAGGTGTAAGGCAATAACTGGGATCTGCTGAAGTCACTGGCAAAACCCCATGGTCTTCAGAAGTACCAAAAAGCCATACTTTGTATGCTTGCAAACCTGGTAACCAGGTTACACCACAGGAGTAAGTAGCAAAGAGTAGGTGGGAATTTAAGCAATAGTCTTCTGGTTTTAGATACTGATTCATTAAGTCTTCTCTCTAGCAAAAGCTTAAAGGCTAGTCTATGTTTCTTTTCTTAAGCCTTGCCTTAAAAGGTATTCAGAGCAGATGCAGGAGTTGGTGATGAACTAAAGTAAAACCAACGTGAATCTAAGCAAAGGCTGTTGATAGCTGAAGCAGGTAGATGTGATTCGTCTCACCTGTAGTCAGCATTAGCTTCTGTGCTAGAAATCCTTTGATGGATTGACCTTTCTCCTCAACACGCTGTGTCACTGACCCCGTACAGACTACCAGAAAGAATCAAAAAGTTCAACCAGCACCAGTAAAGCGGCAGGAGCAAGGCCCGGAGAATGGCACAGCGATTAACCAGCTCTCCTGCCCATGGACTGGCAACAAGGAACTGTATCAGTGGAGGCCTGTTTGGCTGCTCTAGTCCTTCCAGGCTGTGCTTCTCCACATCCATTATGCATTACCATTAATGATGCCTTGTAGTTACTTACCATCATTTCCACCAGCTGGGTGATGTGATCCTGTTCGTGTCACAGAGGAATTTGTCCTGCTGGAATGTGTTATGTCTGAACTGAATATTAGGAATTGATTTTGTCCCACTAAATTTTTATAACAACTGCTATGAGAGACCAGTTTCATATTAACCACTGCTCCAAGTTATCCCAGCTGTGGACCAACAGATATGCATCACTGGAACTAAGAGAGGCCAACCCACTTCTTCACTACAGCAATATTCATTAATGAGTGCATGTTCTCTGAAAATATATCCTATTCCATTTTTTCGAAAGTGAGAACATCAAAATTTTGCCATACACCATCTATTTCCTGGCCCACTAAACTGAAGAAAAAAAACAAAACAAAAACAAAAACAAACAAAAAACCCCACAAACCAAACAAAAAAACTCCCAAGAAAGCCCTCATATGATGGAACTAGAATAGAAACGTCATGTTTTAGCCATGGTGCACAACAGGACAGGCAACGATAACAGTACTTTAATCTGTATTGTCTATATAAAACATTTATTTTAAGCTCTATAATGGCATTATAGAAATACATAGAATATTTTATAGAGTGTATTTTAGTGTACTCACTGTGAAAATAACACATTTATTAAGACAGGTATTCTTACGTCCAAAGGTTTTAAATATATGCACTTCTTTGCCTTGCAGTAGCATGTTACTTTGAAAAACAAAATATCAATATTTTATTCTTTGCTCCTCACCAGCATCTTCTCATTCAGACTTCCCTGGGTCATCTAGGATGCTCACTGCTGTGAGATATTTTATAAAAACCACGAAAAAGTACTTAGATTTGTATATTTCCTATATCTGTTTGCATTCATGTCTAGTGCACATAGCTTGCCGTTCAATCCTCCAAGTGCCTTCTTCGTAAGTACAGTGACATATAGTGCATTCATCAGTCTTCACCTCCCGGCCTGCTGGAATGACAAGGGTTTCTGCAAAGCAGTTCGGGCCTGAAAAAAATAAAAAAAAAAAAAAAAGGAGTTTATTATGCGATACCCATAGCACACTGTAATCCAGCACAGATTGGTTTTAGTCTCCAGCACAGAAAACCTAACACCAAGTGCATAACGCTGGGCACATTAAACAAAGGTGAACATCGTGCACGAGGCAGAAAAGCAAAGAGAGGAAGGATCCTGCCCTCCATTGTGGCTGCATGTTTTCAGCACGGAGCTTCTCAGGGGAGGCTGCAATAAATCCTTTCTGCAAAACATGCAACCGTGACAGAGACCTGGGCAAAAAACGATGACGCAGATTAATACAGATTTAAGCTAGAGAAAAAGCCAGCTATTGATAATGCAACAGTGAAACTCTAAGCTACTAGAGAACTGATTGTAACTGTTATAAGTTTTTCTCCGTTGGAAACATCGTATTTTGTGTACTAATCAAATTATCAGATTATTTTATTTTTCATTTCATGCAAAAACAGGCCTTTTCCAGTAGATTGGAATAGCTCCAGCCTCTTCTGTATGAAGACACTTTTCATGTATAAAATTAAATATTCCATTTTAACGTAAGTCAGCAAGTCTACAAACACCCCTTTTTGTAGAACACCCAAATAACTTCATTTCCAAGGACAAGGCAGGAGAACGACCCATCAGCACAATGTTCACAAGACAAATCTGGTCCATTCAAAAGGTGACATCCTTGCATCTCTTTGCCGCAGAAGGCTGCGAGTGCTGGATTACCTACAGTTCTGTTAAAAAGTAAGCTTATTTCTGCTTTGAAAACCCACATGCGCTTGCAAAGCGGCACTAAACCCTACCGACCAACTCCTGCCTATACCCTGTCACATCCTGGGGGGAACCCGGGTCTCCCATTCACCAGCGCACACAGCAGCTGCTCAGGCAGAGCCTGGCCACTCCACAGCACATTGGTACCACTGTCTACCCTGGTAGGATGTGCAGTAGGGGCCAGATAGATTGATCTGATCCAGCTGAAACGCTTGAAAGTATATGGTTGTGGGAAATGTTTATCAACTGTTTATCACAGATGAGGTTCGGTCTTCCATTGCCAGGGGTCTACTGTGAGACCAAAGGCAAACAGTACGGCTCCTTTTTCTAAGGCAATGTATTTGGGTTTTACAAGTGCTTCCCCCAAAAACCAAGGGTAGGTGCATACTGCACATTTTAAAACACAAACCAAATAGTTCACGAATCAATTGTACTAGTTTTCTCTTAGGATCAGTTTGCATGTTTGTGTACTGACACTGCAGCCTGAGAATCAGTTGTCAAATTGACCACAACAAAGGCCCTTTCTCAACGAAGATGACAGAAGAGACCTGCAAGACTTGCAGAAATGTGCTTCACCAAATCATACTCACTAAGCCTCTGAATATTTAAGAATATTTTGGTTTAGGACTGAGTGTTGCCAAAGATCTCTAGCATGTGGCACCTTCCCTAGTTCTGGATGGCTTCTGGCCCATCCAAGCCTTTGGATGCAGAATGGATAGCAAAATACAGCATCTCTCTTGTAAAGTTATGTACTTTACTAACTTTACTAAGTAAGTTACGTTCCTGTGGTACGTTTGTGTTCTCAGCCTCCTGCATCTGTCCATGCAAAGTACTACTGGGTGGGACAATGCAGGAAGGGGGACTTTGGGGTGCAAGACACTCGTCCTGGGTCCCACTGCACACTGGCAGGTGTCCTAGCTTTCAACTGAGATAAATTAGCATTATTAACTATGCTGTCCTCAGGGGAACTCTGAAAGATTTCCACTCTAATCTATATAATTCTCTTTCCATTAAATACAGTGTTCTTGCACCTAATAATATTTCATCCCAAGATGGGTTCACTCACACATGCGGTAAAGATACGTGAGTGTTTTGCATGCTGGCCTGTAACAGACCCAAGATTTACAAAGCTATGTGATATAAAGAGTTAAAATATTAAAAGCGGAATCTACTTTCCTTGAAGAATTTGTATGAAACCTACAAAACCGCTTGAAATTTAAAAACTATGTAAAAGGCACAAGAGCAACAAAAGTGATGTCAATCTCCTGTGCAGGATTTATTTCATTCTGGGAAAGTAAATGTTACAGGCTATACTTGGTTATAAAAACCAACTGGGGAATGAAGTTAAAACAGTGTAACACACATAATACAGTTCACTAGGATTCAGAATGTAAATACCTCCATTCACAATTAGCGGCACCTTAATGCCATGTATGACAAGTCCTTCTTACATCAAAACTGATTAAATGTAAAGATACAAGTGAGCCCTAAATTGTTAAACTATTTAATATAGGGTAAAGTCATTGCTTTGGCAAATCTACAGAATAACCATCTACTCAAGAAAGGGACCCTACAAAAATAAATGACAGCAACAAAGATGTTATTGAGCAAGCTAGAAATTTTTTTACTATTATGCAACTGTTCTGTAGAAAATTGCTTATTTTCTGGTTCTCCATTTGCACTTATCACTACTGTAACTGCAAATTCTATACAGTACTTATACTGCCAATAGTCAACTGGCATCCCTGCTTCATCTTTTTCTTTGCAATATCGTGTGTGCACAATATTGTGGTTAATGTTACAGAAAAGGTCATCAATGAAAAGGCTGAACTGACTATATTACTGCAACGCCATGCACATAAATGTCAGTACAATATAGTGTCCAAATATAGGAAAGTAATTCCACAGCTCTCCTTTTATCATTTCTCCAAAGCCTCAGAGTTATTCTAGGGGAAAAAAAAAAAAAATGAACTGCGGCCCAAACCTCAATCAATTTTGAAGCTGTTTAGGAGCTACTCCTGGCTTGTGGTCCTTTACTTCCCACCAAGCAGGTGATGCTACATCCCTTTCCTTTTCCTCTGAGGAGCAGCCGCAGAACCCAGATACACACCTACACCTCCAGCAGCCCTTGCCCGGCCTCTGCCAGTTGGATGGAGGCTGCTGATGACCCAGCTATAACAAGTCGGTTCTCTGTCTGCCTAAAAGGACGGTGGAGAAACTGAGGAATTAAAGACTTAGAGCAGACCGTGGGGAAAGGAGGCAGAGCGGGCGCACAAAGCTGGCGCTGGGCTCGAGAGCGGCATTTTCTCGCTCTCCATCAGCAGAGGGAAGCTGGAGCACGTTGTGTCCTCCACATTCAGAGTGGATGAGGTGCCCTGAAGGCACGGCATTTGCTGAAACTACTGCTTTACTTCAGACTGGGCAGTTGATTTAGCACGATTTGCAAGTTCTCATCACAGAGGGCAAGACATTTTGTGAGTTTTAAAAAAAAGTTTGCAAAATTACCTGACTTGGCACATGAAAAAGCATCTCCACGTAAATAGGGGCTGTTCCAGCTCCAAAGCAGTCGTGGGCTTTCTGACCAGGTGTTGCTCTTGCAGGAGCCATGAATCTCTTCTTTTTGGCCCACAGAGCAGGCTGCCTGCTTTTTGAGCTCCTGCTTGTAACACCACTACTTCTGCCCGACTTTAGCACCCGGTACTCGCTCAGTGCGGCAGTGGCTTGTTTGAACTTGTTTGATTTATAGCATAAACCTCCTGGGCCCCATCCCCAACTGTACGCACTTATTTAGCTCTAAGGAAGTCAACTGCGCCGCGCATCTTCACAGCAGACGAAGATCTTGCCATATGACTCTTAAATCTGGCAGAAAATTCGATGTGACATATTGTACCAATTCCAAGCGCAGCTTGAAATCTACCACGACATCGTTTGTTTTCCTAAAGTATATCCTGGCACTATCAGAATCCGCTTAAGCCACACCATGCTGGTATCAGCAGAGGTTTCTTTCCTAGGGCTAAGGCACAGTTGCTGCCATCTCAGCGATGTCTTGAAGCAACGAGTTCAGTGCAAATCCTCAGTCCTCACGCTGAGCACCAGATTGGCATGCAGCTCTTGGCTCCCCTGTGTCCAAAACAGTGAATCCTAGCTTCCAAAAGCAACACTTATACTGGGATCTAAGGACCTAAGAAGGCATATTTGGTGGTTAATTCATTGAGAATTTATAACAGGATTCTCACCTCTTAAATGCGTAATACTAAACAAGTTTTAAAGTATTATTGGGATAAATGCTGGTTTTGTAATTTTTTTCAAAGTCCTTACAGTGACCCTGGGAAAAACTTCCACTGACTTATATTTTGTGCTTCAATGTTGACAAATGCAACAATCTAATTAAAATGTAAATTTTGTTATCTCGGAAGAAAACAGCCTATACCAGTTATCAGCAGAGAATGCCCAAGCCGCTCACCGACAAAAGCAATGGCACCTGAACCTTGACAACCTCACAGAGGCTCTCTGAAGCTTCTCCTCCTCTCCTCACATAAAACCACAGCTGTACTCTACAGAGTGATGCCTGTTTCCTCTGCAGCCTGCCCCTGCTTTTGCATGGGCCCGCGTTCCAATCAGTTCAAAAATATAAGATACAGCCATTTGGTAAATCGTGTTTTAATCAACTGTTTTTATCATGTGTTAAATCAAATTATGGACAAACGAATCTGTTCAACTGCAAATTCATGTGTTTGCCTGGAGAATAAGTCACGGCATATTTTTGCCAATTAGAACTATGGAGGCAACCCCTGTAATATAACAGTTTGATGTAAGACTGCTTTGGGCTCTGGTTTATACTGAACTCCCTAATAGCTGCCCTCTTAATAGCTCCTTGCAGCAGTCAAACAGGTCACCCACAACATACCTGACAGCAGACCTATCTACCCTGACAGTTATATGGCATTCATCGCTGTGGTATTAAAGCACTTTGTAAATGACATAACCTCAACATTTGGCTTAGTCCCTATTTTTTTTTCTTTCAAATGTCATGGACTTCCAACCGTTACGACATGAAAAGACAGGTCCTATGCTTCATCCTGGAAGTCTTGAGAACCATGACATTATAGAAGAAACAGCGGTGCTGGCTGAGATCAGAGGTTCACTCGCAGCAGCAGCCAAAAGGAGGTGCATGGGGAATGTATGGGAACAGAGCAAGCATGGTTCTTAAAACACACACCCAGCTTCCAGCACTGTCTGAATGAAAGAATTCATGAATGGAGCCTGTGTGCTGAGTGAATCAAGTTAATGGATGGAGTTAATAGATTTCTTTATGACTATTCTCTCCAAGATCCTGCTGAACTCTCATAAACGGGACTACGTGGCAAGAAGGCCCACAGCCCTTGCACAGGGGCTAAAACAGTTTTCTGTTGTTGTCTGACACTTCCCACCTGCTACCTAAACTCGGTACCCCCAAATCCTGAGACTGGAAGAGGCAAAGAGCCACCCCACGTATGCCACGCTGCTCATGGGCTTATAGACCTATATCATGTTTCCCTTCCCTCCCCTCACCTCGCCTGCAGTCTGAGGAGGCTGGTTCTGCGCCCCCACCGACCCCCCAGACCTCTCCCAGTTCTTCTACCTCCTTTTTAGGGCTGTGGGGACCAGACCTGTGCACCACGCACAAGTTGTAGAAACACCATGGGCTCGTACAGTAGCACAGTCATCTTCCCTGCTTTGTTTCCCATTTGCCTTTTTTTTTCCCCGACATCTGCCTTTCGGTTGTGATCGCTGATCAAAAAGTTGAGCTGACATTTTCATGGCACTGTGAATTTTAGACCACGTAGAAATCTTACAGAAACAAATGTATCGTTACACTCAAGTCAAATTCTGCTGCGGTCTTTCTGCATTACAGGAAAGTTCCACTTTTCAGCAATGCTACTTGACAGTCTTCCATGTACAGCAAGAACGTTCCTGTTGTTCCGTAATTTCAGGAGCACGCCAGGGAAAGCGAAGCCTTCCCACCCACCTTTCAGATCTTTCTTCTTTCTGACATTTCACGACTTCTTCCAGGATCTATTGTGGATGCCGGAGAGACTAATGAAACACCAAGCTGGAAGAAGAGATGGAGACAAGCTCCCTGCCTGCATTTCAAGCTGTCCGCTGCTGCTGCTGACCGGGGATGCCACAGCACAAACCCAAGGACTCTTCCCCACCTCGGCTGGAAGGTACACCTGACAGCTAGGACAGACAAACCGTGGGTAAAGGGTCCTGGAACAAAGCCCCTTACACATCTGCTGAGATATTTGAGATGGGTTTCAAAACATCCCGGCACCGCACAGCGAGACAAAATAAGGCTGCTCTGGCACGTAGCACCGCAGCGGCAAGGTATCAAGACGCAGGCATTACCGCCCTCATCCCTCTCAAATCTAATCACTTCCTCCAGAGATGGTATCGGTACCTACCCTGTGCCCTTCCAATCTCTAATCTCTCCTAAAGGGTCTGTATCTGCCTATCTTGATTTTGTTTCCCTCTCATGCAGATATATACGTAATACACCTATCTCCCGCGAAACGCCAGCTCGGAACATAAAGCACAAAAAGCAGCTGGCAAAAGCAGTCTGTGGCTGGGAGTACAGCAGACTCTCATTCTGTCACAAAAATAAGTCCATCACCCCGGCTGCTGTCACTGTGCTGCCTGCTCCCAATGCAGTGCAACCTTTTACTCGCCTCAGTACCTTTGGACGCTACTGAACCAACTCCAAAAGAGAGATTTCAATCACAGAAGGAGGATTCAGGCAGGCCTGATTTTAAGAGCAATCTGGGACCCTGAAGTACCATGTACTATTTCTGTGGTTTATCACTGCCTTAAGATAAGGCAGCCAGAGAACCATGGCAAACGTCCTAACAGACTTTCAGTAAATGTGCATATATATGACAGGGAGAAGAAAAATAAAGGCTTTCGTCCATTTTGCAATCTTAGCTTGCTGCTGTGGGAAGTAACAAAAGGCAGTGTGTACAACGGGCTATGTGTATTGAAAGCAGCATTTTCTTCATGTTAGACAGAGTTAAGAATAATAAAACTCCTCCCTCTGTTAGGGTCATGTTCTGTTAGATGCACAGGGAACTGACAGATTGAAAGAAAATCTGCCAAGGGCAAAATAATTGAAAACAACATTTTTCCACCTGATTTAGAAGGACAGGTATAGCAGCATCTGCTGTGAGTGGAGACAGAAGAAAGCTCAATGAAGTTATCCCGTAACTAAAAGGGGTGATCATGTCCTCAGTGGCATTGCTGTGACAAAGCAGGTATCAAAGCTCCAGCACTCGCTGTAGTCTAAGCATGCCTGTGTGTGTGCACGTGTTTTAATCCAAAAGATAAAACAAGCTACAATCTTACTTAGAGCTGGGTTTTAATATTCTGCTTATGAGACTCACAGGCCCTGTTCACGATTAACTTCTGTTGCTTTACTTTTTCATTTATCAGTGCGACAGCACTATTCATTAATGTATCATTGCAGTCCCAGTCCTAGAAATCAGAGGAGTGTCTAAAAATCCCACAGAACATGAAACAAAGCCACTATGGCCACTAGACTGATCCTTTCCACCACTGCTTCTTCCCAACTCTGATTCTCCATCACCTCGCACTTTCTGGTGGCATTAGCATCCCTGGAATGACAATGCCAATGCTACCAAATCAATGCTACCAAAACCAGAGCTGCACCGTTACTTTTGCACAGATAGAAATTGCCTGCAGGAAGGGAACAGTCCGTAATCCTGATGCCACTGCTGTCCTTTTGGACTTTCACATGTATTTAGAGAGCAGAATTTCAGATATCTGCTTTTTCTGTACTGAACAAAAGGAAGCAAAGGAACATTGAACACTACACAATCCAATACCGCATCAGCCAAACAGAAAGCCTTGGAGCACAAAAGGGCCCAATTAAATAGGAGGCTCAAGTGCCATAAAAATAAACTACATCAAATAACTTCCTTTATCACAGAAAATATAGAAAGACTTCAATACACTCCTTAAAATGATTTTCAAAAGTCCTACGACTTGTAAAGGGATATTGTGTTCCACCCAGAAACGGCACCAATTAGACATGAGCTGAACACTGTGTGTATCTTGCAGAAAATTACATAAACACTTAGAAGCCAGCAAGCCTGTGTCAATTTTGCGCTCAGCTTTCTTGTAGCTCAGTCGCCACCCAGATGATAAGGAAATTAAGAGACAGCGGGCTTGAATGCATTGGGAAAACTCACCTCAGATGCCTCAGACAACAGAAACGCTCAAGGGCTGCTCCCCTGCAGCCCAACTCACTGCCAGCCCTGCCTGGGGGGCCTGTTTTTCACCCGTGTTGCACACACAGAGAGCCGCCTGCCTGCGTTCACCCCACATTTCCCCCCAGCTCTCTGCTCCCCCCTGCACTGGCCAGGCCCGACGGTGACCCAGCCTGGGCTAAAGCCGGCCTGGAACAGAGGAGAGTGGTTTTGGTCTTAAATGTGACCCACAGCGCAGCATCTTCACAGAATCACAGAATCACAGAATGTTAGGGATTGGAAGGGACCTCGAAAGATCACCCAGTCCAATCCCCCTGCTGGAGCAGGAACACCCAGATGAGGTTACACAGGAAGGTGTCCAGGCGGGTTTTGAATGTCTCCAGAGAAGGAGACTCCACAACCTCCCTGGGCAGCCTGTTCCAGTGCTCTGTTACCCTCACTGAGAAGAAGTTTCTTCTCAAATTTAAGTGGAACCTCTTGTGTTCCAGCTTGAACCCAATACCCCTTGTCCTATAGTTGTTTGCCACCGAGAAGAGCCTGGCTCCATCCTCGTGACACTCCCCCTTTATATATTTATAAACACTAATAAGGTCACCCCTCACTCTCCTCCAAACTAAAGAGACCCAGCTCCCTCAGTCTTTCCTCATAAGGGAGATGCTCCATCTTGCAGGGATGCTCATGGTGGGGCAGGACCAGCAGCTGTGTGGGATTGGGGTTACACAGCAAAAGCACCGGCTAGCCGCTTGGAAGCTACTTCCGAAGCCCAAAGAGGGCAGTGACGTCTAAGAAAACAAACTGATGCGTCATCGCTAAATTCCCCTTTGGTCACACAAACTGCAGAAGCATTGCCAGGCACTGCGGGGACAGACGGACTGACAATGGCAGTGGGACGCTGTGTGGGCTGCAGCGGGGTGAGCTGCTGCCTGCCCCAGAGCGCATAGCATGGGGGCTTAAAAGCTCTGCCGCTGAGCTGATCGGGGCTAATCCTTCCTTTCTTAAGCTGTGTATTCATCCCAGTGACCCTGCCCGGCTCAGCGGGGTTACTGAGGGCCTGGTGACAGACCTGCTCAGCTCTAAGCCACCTTCTTTGCACTGGGAAGCATCAGCCTACTCTTCAGATGAAGCAAGCTGTGTGAAACGCCTTTGTGGAAAGATCCTCAACAAGTTACGCTAAAAACTATTACGCAAATTTAAATAGACTCCGTACCTCCAAAAGCATGTGCTACAGGCCAGTAATTTAACGCATCAGAGACCTGCTGCAAACACTGGAACTAAAAGCACATTTTAATTAGCCGAAACACAGCAGCGCTGGTGGGCTGTAGTGTCTATCAGGCAGGTTAGTTAGGTCACTGAGAAGTGTACAGCAACCCAGGCAGTAAGGCACAGGCTTGTATGTGTACTGAGACACACATCAAATGCAGGATGCTAATGAAGGAAAAGGTTTTGAGAATTTTTTTATGGAAAAAATCCCCGAAGACTTCCAACTAAATTGAAAGCTAAACTGGTACCAAAGTACAGTATAATGCTGTTTTGGCAATGAAGTGGAATCTAAATCAGTGTAATTTTCCAGTCACTATAAAACACTGAGTAGCAAGAATATGGTATGCAAAGATGGCCAATGGCTACTTACTCCTACAAGGAATTATTCAGTCAAACCAACAAATAATTATCAGTCAAACATCAGCCATTTTTTCACCCCATTTTAGGATAAATACACTGAATACTGTTAAATCAGGGGTTTTCTTTCTTACTGAGAATGACTTATATCAAAATACTGAACATAGCATCACTCAGTTCCAGAAAGACTGCCACAGCAGACAGTAGTGACAACTCTTCCAATTAAACAGTCCACTTGCAAAATTAGGTGTGTTATAAGGGCTTGGTTTGGCTTTTTTTGTTATTACTTTGGGTTTTGCCATCATAAGCGACGCTTTGGGTTTTTTGTTTTAGTCGGGGGTTTGTCTGCACAGACAAATTTCTAGCCCCCCATCCAAATTCCCTAGAGCTGCCTTGCTCTGGGTGCAGCTGTACAGAACCTGAGGGTTCTCTGCAGGTAACCTGCTACTGGAGTAATGCACACTAACCAAGAAGAAGGCATCTCCACCAGAGGAGCAGCGGTTTGGGGTCTCAGACAGCTGTGCAGCCCCCTCATGCAGACACGCTGTGAGCAACATCGTCAGCTGCAGGAAAAGGGAGCAGAAGTTGAGATTCTTAGAGGGAATAAAGCCTGTGCAATAATAGAAATAAGTGGCGGATCAGCGCATCAGAACTGCTTAGCTCCATAGAGACGTATCCTGTGGTCCTGTGGCAGTTTTTGAACTGTATCTGTGATATTATGCTCATTTTATCGATTTCCTTTGGGTTACGTGACAAAAGGTGAGAACCCAGCTGAGACCAATCCCAGCAAAACTGTTATTTGAAACTAACAAAACAGTTTCACAAAGGACTTTCTTTAATACATACTGAAGACTGACCCCCTTCTCTTCCTCCTTCTATCTTTTTTTATTTAGAATGTTTCCAAAAATCTGCCTCCTAAAACCAGATAAATAGTACCCTTTATTACAAGGATAGAAGCAACAGGGAACTACGCAAAAAAAAAAAAATAATCATAATTGTCAGCACATCATACATCACTTTAAAATATAATGAATTCGAACAACAATTCATTATACACTCATTCATTATATGCCATGCATTGTTAGTTTCATTTCCTGAAATAAAAAGCTGTATTTCTAAAATACAGGTGTAGTGCATGGGAATCAAAATGGAAACTGAAAAACCCTTTTACTCACAAGTCCTAACGAATTACTATCTTTAGGTGTGAAAATTTACAAAATATACAGTTGTAATTGCTGGTTGTTTTAACATGATACTAACATTATGTGAATATACCCATAAAGAACAGAGATGAGCAGTTTTCCTAAGAAAACTAGATCTCTCTTTCCTAACACATCAGACCTCTGGAGCATTTACTGAAGCATGAAGTCTTTGTATTTACAGTAACAGAATTATTGTAAACCTATTTTTAAGTATTTCCACATATTATATGTTTCTTCTTGTAAAATTATCTCCAAAGGCAAGTATTACATAACTAAAAATTCCAGTAGAGAATTTTCTCTGCCAACTTTAAGACGCGCCCAAGTTACTCTGCAATTGAGAAAAATCACAGTACTTTTATGAGCAAAAGCGAAGTTATGCTTCGCTCTCCATGCTGCTGAATCAATAATTCTACCTTTTCTTCCCCTTTAATGATTTTCCCCTGGTGGTTATGAAGCACAGCACTGACAGCTTGCTTTGGAAAGGCTGTGTTTTGTATCCGGTCAGGAAGCTGGAGAGAAAATACCAGAAAAACGCTGCTGCGAGAGCTCAGCCCCGCTGCCCCTGGTCAGCCCTGGTCCCACAGCCCGCTGGGATGCCACTGGGGTAAGGTCTGGTTGGTCCCTACTCCAGCGCTCTCGTCCTGGGCAGCTGCAGACCTGGGGATGGGCCACTCGGCACCCAACTTTTGTCACCTAAAACCGAGGGATCTGCTCCAAGGCTGCAGCCCCGGGAAGGGAAGGGAAGGGAAGGGAAGGGAAGGGAAGGGAAGGGAAGGGAAGGGGCACCTCCTCAGAGAGGTGCTGCCAGAACGGCTCACGAGCCCGCTCGGCGGGCTGTCCCCTTCACCAGCGCACAGGTGCCCTCCCGGCGTTTCAGCCCAATATCAGATGTGGGCTCGTGCCGCCTTCTTACCTTATCCAGGGCTTGCACAGAATGAAGACCGAGATGCTAAACTAGCAGAGGAAGGGGCGCACCGAAAAAATAGTTATTATTCTGTTGATCACAAACTGTCAACGAGTCAGAGCTGTAAATTTAAGACCCCATTCCTGAGGAGACCTCACATACTCAACTTAGGACCATGTCTAAAGACAGCTGTTTGTCACGCAGCCAAGCAAATCTAAATATATTAAGCTGGAACATGGAAATTCATCACTATCAGAAGTCAATTCGCTTCCATTTCCATTTGCATCAACCCTTACACAACTCATGAATCAACAACTGGCTAACAGAGAGGCTCTGGGGTAGGAAGAGTGGAAAACCTAACAGTAGAAGGAAGGGTGATCCATAGCAAAGGCAAAACAGTAGGAAGATGCCGGTGTTGGAAGAAACCAAATTAGTGGGATCGCAAACAGGAAGGAAAAAGGCAGGAAAGCAGGCAGCTTGACTGCCAAAATGATTTTAAGGGATCATCTTTTTGTGGAGATGGAAAGACAGGTGATCTGAAGTGAGAGACATGAATCACAAAAGATACCGGGACCGGTTTTGTTAAATGCAAAGATTGTGTCTGCGAGTTACACAAATCCTTTCATCTCAGAGAAGTGCGGCAGCACAGAAATTGCACATCACTCACAAGGGCAGACATAAAAGGATATACACTACCCAAAAGGAATCTTCCTCATAATATTGCCCAACTTTTTTCATTTCTGGTGTCTGAATTCAGCACTTATTTTCTCAAGTACTGCAACGTCAAGACCACCATTTCATATTGCAATGCTCTTCTCCTGTGATGTTACGAGTGCACGCTCTTTCTTTCCATTACACAGGCATGTGAAACTGGAAACAGCACAACAAAGGTCCGCTTAGAGCAGCCAGATTGGTGTGTACATGAATGTATTTCAGCTGGGTCAGGGTCTAGTGAAGGAAACGTAAGGTGATGATGATAAGCTGAATGTTTCCTTCAACATCCCTACTCTAGCTTTGTAAGAGATATCAAGGGATCTGGTCTGCGTATTTATCCATAAACTATAAAATCAGAGGGCAGGCTGTTCTGGCCAGGAAGACGCAACAGTTTGTCCCAGTTAGACAGCAGGGCACAGACACACCTCAAAAGAAATAGGGGCTCTTTTAGAGCCCACAGTTTTCGGTCAGCACAAGCTCACAATCTCAGCACCTGAAATCCCTGTAATGGAGCTTGCAATGATTTCTGCTCCTCTAAGAAGGGACAAGATATTCCCAGTCAGCGGCCGAACTATTTAAATGTCCCCCCCCTCAGCCAAAATCACGGGAGGATGCAGGCACCGCCAACATCACTGAAGCTACTGCGCACAGAAGCAGCCATCAAGCTCCAGCAAAGATGCTCTGGGATAAGTAAAAAAATCAGATCAGACCTTTTATTACAGTAGGAGACCAGAAAACTCTGTCCTGGCAAAAACCAAATTGGATTCTAGGCACTGGCCCCCAAGATGGCCAAGCTGGCTTTGGGCTGCTTCCTAGATCTCTCTTTCCTAACACATCAGGCCTCTGGAGCATTTACTGAGGCATGAAGTCTAGTCTTTGTATTTACAGTAACAGAATTATTGTAAACCTATTTTTAAGTATTTCCACATATTATATGTTTCTTCTTGTAAAATTATCTCCAGAGGCAAGTATTATGTAACTAAAAATTCCGGGGGAAAAACAGCTGGTGCTTTTATGTTTATCTGAAAGCTATGTTTGTTTTCTCTGAGGCAAAACCAGAGCCTTAGGAAATGGTAAATGATTCCCAAGACACTTTGAACTGATTTTCATAAAACTCAGATTAGTGCACTAAAAAAGAGGAGTAAATAAAATGAAAGCAGCAAAACTAAAAATTACATTTTACTTTTCTAATGAAGTTATTACTCCAAAATATCCTAAAAACAATTAAGCACTTGATTTATGATCACAATGTTAGCTACTCCATTCGTCTTTGGAGTATTCTTCTACTCTGCGGTAATAAAAATGATCACTGCTCACCTGCTGCATACACAGCGTAAGCATAAGGAAGACCTGGGAAGTTGGTGTGGAGACAAAACTAAATTAAACGAAGGAGCTGTTAATTAGAGAGCAGATCAAAGTGTTGTAAAACATGCGGGATTCAGAGATCTGGAAAGGGAACGCTTCTTGGAGAAGAATCAATGTCCTAGCAAAGGGGGAATATCAGACCAAGAGGAAGAAACCACCAGCTCCTCTGAGTTGTTCCCTTTTGCAAGGTGTGGCCTATTTCTGTCTTGCTCAGGGGCTTAACTTGCAAATACACCAGGGGTGTCCAACTCATTTTCACCGGGGGCCACATCAGCCTCGTGGTTGCCTTCAAAGGGCCGAATGTAATTTTAGGACTATATAAATGTAGTATTTACATGTGGCCCCCGGTGAAAATGAGTTTGACACCCCTGAAATACACCCTTTGCACTTGATTTCAGAAGCTTTAGTAGCACAATATGTACTTGTAAAGTCTACAGTAGTAGACTTAGTAATTTCTTTTCTCATTCTTTATTCCAAGTATGTGTGTAATTTATGCATGTGTCATTGAAATCAGTGTATTAATGTGCATAAAAAATGAGTCCTGTAGAGAATCTCTATGGAACGAAAGCTTTGGATGGGTTTTCAGGAAAGATTGGAGAAGTGGTCAGGAAAGGAGTTTTAAGGGGTCTTATTTCCACTAGAGAATGCACAAAGACTGGAGGACAGAAGATCCAGTCCACAAACAGAGAATAGTTTGAGTCATATGACAGCTAAACTGATTTCCTTCCATTTTTATTTGTACCTTTTCTTGCTTGTTGCATTGTAAACGCTTCAGGGCTGAGGCTGTTTCCTGCAATTTTTTAATTGTATAATACATTGCAAGCCCCAATCCTAACTTGGAAATTAATTACAATAATTGTGACAAACATTTTTCTTTCTATAGGTCTACTTAGGACTTTGCCTGACAGTCCAAATATTGCTAGTTATTTGACATAGCTACTAAACTATGAAGCAACAAATCTCACTGAACATCGAGAAAAAGTTAAAGCATAAACGCATTCTCTTACAGATGTGTTAGAGATGAAGGAAACAAGGAATGACCACAGCCAGAAGAGCTTTCAGGGCACTGACACTAGTAACAAACGTACCCACACAAGCTAACACTCAAAAATTAACACGGTGGTTCTGCAGTGATTGCGTTGCATACGTATCTCCATCCACCAAACACTAAATAGCCACTTGTTGCTGTGGCAGCTGGCAAATATTTCAGCTTCTCCACAGACTCTGTAAACCTTCCTGTATGTCCTCTCCTCCATCTCTCCAAAAGAAAGAATGGCAGCCTTTTCAGTCTCTTCTCGCCAGCCAGCCCCCTCCCCTCCGGCGTAGCGCTGTGCCTCTCTGCACTTCTCTACATCTGCTACAAGTGGGTGCATCAGTGAGGAAAAGGGGCACCCACTACCTAGTGCTCATCATCTTTCTTGATTATGCCCAGTATATGGTTGAGGGGAGACCTTCTCGCTCTCTATGGCTACCTGAAAGGAGGGTGTAGCATGGAGGGTGTTGGTCTCTTCTCCCAAGTAGCAAGTGACGGGAGGAGAGGAAGTGGCCTCAAGTTGCACCAGGGATGGCTCAGATTGGATATTAGGAAAAATTTCTTTACAGAAAGGGTTGTGAAGCATCGGAACAGACTGCCTGGGGTGGTTGAGTCAGCACCCCTGGAGGTGTTTAAAAGACGTGCAGATGAGGTTCTCAGGGACATGGTTTAGAGGTGGACTTGGCAGTCAAGAGTTGGACTCGATGATCTTAAAGGCCTTTTCCCACATAAACGATTCTACAATTCTGATTACGGGCAATACTTTGCTGGTTCTGCCGCCTGCCACTGCACATTGAGCTGGTGATTTCAGAGACCTCCCAGTGACCACCCCTGAGCTGCAACCACCCCTTCCCAGCCTAGCACAGAGGCACTGACTAGATCGTTTACCCTATGGGCATCGCTGTACACTGAACATTGTCTGTCACCCTTTTGCCCACTCCACTGGTACTTTCGGAGGTCTTTGCCACTGGCACAGCATCCGACCATCCAAAAGAACTTCGTACCATCCAGAACCGTGGAAATCAACTGCTACCGGTTCACTGACAAAAACGTCGACCCCCCCCAGGAATCAGCACAAGAGCACGTTGGCCACCATGCACCTTGCATTTTGTTTTATTGAACTTTCTTTCCATGAATGTATCTAACCAGTTTTCAAATCCATGCAAACTCTTGACAGCCAGGGGAAAACATGGCAATAACTTCCAGAGTTGCCCTCTGCCATATACAAAAAAGCAGCTACTTCCCTTTGCTTGCATTGAACCTTCACCTAATAAGTTCACTGAGCTAGAATAGTTCTTTTAATGTGAGAGACAGCAAAGGATGAATAGCTGAAGTTCTCAATAATAAGGATTTTCTCCTCTACGATGCCTTCCAGCCAAGGATTTCAAACCATATCTTGGGACTTACATGCTGTCAGATTAGCCAGAGGTCTACGAATTTACGTTTTGAGGATCTGTTCACTTTCTTAAGCGCAAGAATAGCAATGGTTTTTAATACATTTTTTTGCCTTACATTTTGAAAAAGGGAAAATCACCTAAATCCTTTAGATGAAAGTGACGATTATTCTTAAAATTGCAGTACAGAGACACTAACCAATTTCTAACAACCATTACATATATTCTTGCTGTCTAAAGTGCATGAGGAAATAATGTTTCCAGGATTATTTTACATGCTAACTTTATTTCTAAATTGTAATCACAAAAAAAAAAAACCAACCCACAGTATAATTTGTAATGGAAGTCTTGACCATCATACTGTGAATAAAACCACTTAAATGCTTTAAATAGACTAAAGCACTTTGGAATTTAAACTTTTATACAGAATTTGTATCATTCAGAGCAAATTACATCAAGGTATAAAATACCTTGAGGAGTCCCTTCCCTCAAGCACGACTGTCAGTTCTTTTCTACTGTATAAGGAACACTGCTTCAGGTAAAAACATACCAACAGCAGAGCAAAATAATCCAGTTGCAAAGATAAGATTCTCTCAAGAAATCACATGCAAACAGAAGTAACAGCTCCTCAAAATGCCTGCAATAAAAATTACAGTTAAATGCATCTTTGGCTAGTGCTGCAAACATCAGAACTGTCACAGGATACTGGGACTAAGTCAAAATACCCTAATCATGGTTAAATAACCACATTGGTAAATTCAGATTTCAGATTTTAAGCCTTCTTGGCATGCTGTGTCCTTTTCCCTGGGCACAAAGTTTAGCAAATAAAAAAACCCTACACCTGTAACTACAAGACTCATATTTTAGCTAATTATGGCATATATACTCATATTAAATAAAACTGTTGACATGTAATGATTGAACACGTATACTGACAAGTCACAAAGCGGCAAGCTCTTAAAATAAGATAAAATGTCAGATATAACGGAATGTAGCAAGAAAACCTTAAAACTTTGCTTTTTATCCGTTTGGCACTTCCTCTCTTTTACTTCCACCTCTTTTCAAAGTGGAGCTTTTAAAAGCTGCACTCAGTCACTTATTTTTCCCAAAAACTAATCCATGGCAAGATCTTCCTGCACATGACATTGCTTTTAGAAAACATATTTCTAACACAGGTTTCTGGTTAAAAGCCAGATTCCACTTCCAGGGTCTTAAAACGTGAGGGGAAAACAAACAAACAAACAAAAAACAAAACAAAGACAAACAAAAAACCCAAAACAGCAAACCCAAACCAAACAAAAAAACAACCAACCAACCAAATGAAAAATCCACAACAAGCAAACATATAAAAGAAAGGGCTAGCCTGGCTAGCCGTATTGGACCACATTCAGCCCCCATTATGGACAGGCTTCCTAAGGCTTGGTTTCTTATTTGTTTGCTTTCTATTGAAAGAAAGATTTTAAGAAAAGCTTTCACCCCTGCCACATTTATTTTTCCCCTTAAGATGCTCCTCTGCCCTGTGTTCAATTTTCAAATGTGAGCTCCATGAAAAGATTGCAGGAAGATTGTGCAGGGCATTCAACCATAGAGAGTTAGGAGAATAGAGCACCTTGGCCACAAGGCAATAGAGGAGGAATGGGGATGGAAAAAGAAATTGTGGAAAAATAAGAGAGTGAGGAAATTAAACAAATAAGCAGGAAAGGTCTCCACACAGAAATGTGCATGTCTGCACGTTCAGGAAACCAGGCCCAAGGTATTAGGAAGATTTCAAAAGAGCTCATGTACTATACATCACACTTAAGAGCACCCTTTCTTCCTCCAGCTATTGGGGCACGAGCACCTCACATCTATACAAGCTTTCTCAAGCCTACCTCATTGCCAAGTCTCTGCGTTGTGGTCCCCAACAGCGCCCTGGGCACATTGTTTTTCTGACTACCAAAGTCCAGCACCTTCCACATACACAGAAGAAGTAACATGTTGTGTGCAATTTTCCTACCTCTTAATACCTGTGTTTCGTAAAATAAAATTAAACAAAGTGCTCAATCTTCACCTCTAGTCTTTCTATCTCTTCCCATTCCAGTCAGATTTACCTTAATTTCTTTCTTGCCGGATTTCTGAGGCAGCTGCAGGGACCCCATCTGTTGTGTAATAACACAACTTCACGCTGCCTGTCCAAGTACAGCCAGCAGACCTGACCAGAAAGGTGGACCGCAGCATGTCCTTGCAGACAGGCACCGCCAGCATACTGAGCTGCACATTCCCTAGGACAAGGTTAATCTTTCATTTGCAAGAAAACATTTTCATTGTCAGAATAATATTTCCATTTTTCTTCTTGCCAAAAACATGTAAAAAGAACGAATAAAGCAAGAAGTTACCCTGTACTTCAAATCACCAGAGGCCAATGTGAGCACAAAATGGGGTTGGTTACGCATGCAAAACCATGGACCATCCTAAGCTCTACAAGCAGATAGATATTTGATGCAAGGAAGCCGAGGGCTGCTATGAAAACACAACTTTCTCAACCTGTAACATATTTAACAGCACAAACCATCATAACGCTGTTATCATATGTCAGCCTATACACAATATTCTTGTTGCAATGTCACTAGCAGGATTTTGTAACATTTAAAGAAGTTCAGACTATAATTGTAAGTACAAAACCATAAATGGTATTTTAAAACACCAGTTTCAGACATGATCTGATATGCTGAAATTTTTTTCTATTAGAGATGATTAAAAATACGTTGAAAATATAGTAGAAAATTATTCTGTTTCTACATGGAATACGAAAGAAAAAATACTTCATGTTTCTTTCTCAGCAGCCCTCCTTTTTAGTAGATTTTTGAAAAACTTAAAGAGAATTTAAGCTTTCTGGGGTTTGAAAATTAAGGTCTTTCTTCCTCCCCATGCCTCTTTGTAATTTCTTCCTCTTTGCTTTTACTGATGAAGGGACTTAAACCGTGAAAAGGAGAAAAAGGAAGTAGTTTTAGTAGCAAAACTTCAAAATCTCAAAAAATAACCCCCCACACACATTTGCAATAAAACAGGTATTATATCAGAAAGATTTGTAAAGAAAAAAAAAAAAAAAAGAGAAAGAAACCAATGCAGACGAGTGCTTCTTTCCTATTTATAACATTGATAAATTTAAAAAGCATCTTTCATGGACCTAACAGTCCAGTTACTTATATATCAGCCTGTAAGTACAAGCCTACGAAGATTATTTCAGCTGATACTGAAACTGGGGTGCCTCTAGGGCAGAGCAAAGCAGATGCACTGACATTAGCAAAACTATAGCAATACTTCACAGAAGTTGGCCAACAAAGGGGGACAAACACACCAGGTGTCACCATGCATGCACACCTTCCCAAAGAAAGGGTCCAGGGCCATCCAAATGCTTCCCAAGTCCCCCTCTAGCCAGCGTGTTCCATGAGAGTGATCCCGCTGCAGAACCAGAACCTCTCTGCGCCCCACACGCCTCTCAGGTAAGTGAGCTCTGCAACTTTTGCTGCCACGCAAAACCTTCTGATGTTCTTACATGGAATGGCTTTATACTGTAAAATGGCAAAGAGCCGTGAAAAAGGTTGTTTTGACAGGAGTTGCAGCGGTCTAATGTATGTTTAACCACAAGGGGCCGACAGGTTGGAAAACCATCATGTCATGTCAAGTGTGAATTCCCTGGTGCTGTAAACTTCCAGAGATCCCTCAAAGGGCATGGTATTTTCTGTGTAGGGTTTTACTTACCTGCTTTAACCACATGAAAGATGAAACCTTTTGCTCTGGGTTGCCGTTCTGGGGAGCTGCAGCTTACCGCCCTGCTATGCAGCATGCTGTGTCCCAAGGACCCCGTTCCCAAATCATCCAGACCAGCCTGACACCCGGGGTGTGTCATGGACCCCATAACCATGCACAGGGGCATCCGTCCCAGCCCATGAACCCCAGACACGGGGTGGCCCCTGAGGAGACCACGTGGCGCGGGCAGCCTGTCTTCCTGCTGCCCATGGCACAATGTGGGCAGCGCTGATGATTCGGAAGACCAAAGGAGGTGCCAGACTTAGGGTGCATCTACACATTCGGTCAAATAGGGCACAGGACACATGGAGGGAAAGGGTGTTTTTAAAGAGGGTAGAAAGAAGGGGAGAAAAGGGTATTCTGAATAACCTGGTTTCCCAAACTCGCACCATCAAAGCATCTACACTTCACTAATGTTATATACGGCTATGATAATTCAAAAGCCGATCAACTGCAAACTAGGAACATATACTGATATAATAATTTCTATGTGCATTTCAAACTTGCATTTGCAATGAACATATGAATTCAATATAATTCTACCTGTGCTCTGCATTGGTGAGAATATACTGGAGTCACATTCAAATGTGCCAGTCTGTTCAATCAACAGATGAGTCTTAGACTACACATGTAACTTAAATCATTGTTTCTCTGTTAAGGTGGCATGCACACAGACACACACTCAAATTATTAGGAAATTTTAAATTACATATCTGTGCAATGTGAAATGAAGCACCTATACACACTTTTTACAGATGACCAGCATGGAAAGCAACTGAAAAGCAAAAATGGCTGCTTAACTGGAAATTATATAGAATAGTAACATCTAATGCTCTGTCAGAGACCCTAACCATGATACACTGCACCACTGTATAATAAAACTTGTTCCGCCATAATTCACAGTCAAGCAAGAAAGAACAGATGAGGGAAGAGAAAGATATTTCCATTCCCATCAATTTAAACATGAGAGATTTCTAAAACCTTTTTTTTTTTTCAAGGTCACAAGGAAACTTTGTGGCAAGACAGAGGTCTGGACGAACATCTTTAGCAGTGTTCATAGTGTGTGAAAAATGAGCCACCTCCATGGCTGTTATACACCTAAGTATCTCCATCGACTTAAAAGTATGAACTTGAATAACTTGCACTAATAGAGCCCTGCTGAGAATGCAAACCAACGCTATTTTGCTGCATAGTCGTTAACTACATGATTACGAATGAGGTCAAGAATTTAAGTATTAATATTTTATTTTTGAAGGCAAGTTTAAACTTTCAGCATATAACCAGCACCTTTGCAAAGGGAAAAGAAGTGAAGCTGTGTCCAGCCTGAGGGAGATAAACCTGCTCGGTGCAATGATGCCTGACCGGTACAGGGGGTGCAGAGCTCTGAACAGCCACAGACACGCAGCCTGGCACAGCGGGTAATGCCTAATGCAGGCACTTGTTCTGCGTTTAGATAATTTGGGGAGAACAATTGGATCAGGCTTTGAAATGGATCAGGGCGAGATAACACAGCGGCCACGTTCGTAGTTAAAAAAACTTCTGGAAGATCTGAAATGGATTCAAATGTGAGTCTGCAGCAGACCCAGCTGCCAGCTCTTCAGGGACCCAAGAGAGCCAGGGACACGCTCCAGTCCTTCCCAGTGACCAGTGCCCCTGACAGGGAAGAGCCAGACTGGGGCTCATGGTGGGCACCTTGCAAGGCACCGCTAGAGGAATATGAACTAAAAAATGAAAGCGTGCGGGGGCCCCGGAGAGCTCTCCTAAGGAAAAGGGGCAGCTGATAACACAGAGACTAAACACAGACCAACTTCTGCATCTCCCTCATCTTTCTGCAGAGCTTGGAGGAACAGCACAGGCTAAACACTGGGTACCAGGAGCCTGCAAAGCTGTGAAGTCTCAGCATGAAGCTTTTAGACACTCTGGACCATCTCCAGAAACACGAGTGGCTCACAGGCTGACTAACCTCAGCTCTGCTCACAGCAGCTGCAGACATCACTTGTAAAGAATTCTCCTAGCATCTGCAGCTGACAATTTTTATCATGTATGTATCCGGGATGTTTGTCTCACTAGTACCTATATGTATCAAGACAGTAAATCTCTGAGGCCCTGGTTGTATTTTTAGAACAATTTTCTGCTAAAACACATATATTTTTTTCTAATAATCTCCCCAAAATAATTACTTCCCTCTCTCCATCAGGGCGTTACACTGTCTGCAGAAATGACATTAATTAGCAATAGCTCCTACAAAGACAGAGTTTAGGGGAAAAGTAGTAATCACATAGAACCTCATCTCTGGACATGGTGGACTAGACTTGTATTTGTTTCTCAGTTACTGCTCTCTCAGCAGGTGATGAAAATAGGCACAGATGCCAAATTGTTCTAGCAGCTGACTATAAACAAAGAGAGCCCTTTGAAAATACACTTTTTTGAAGAAGTTAAAGAGAAAAATTCTTTGAAGGATTAGAAGACAAACAGTAGCAAGTCTGAAACATTGTCACACCCCTTAATCTGCATGAGTCCAGGTACGCGCCAGGGACTTTTAAAACTCAAGGAAAGTTTTAGCCAGGTAGAGGTGTAATTAAACCTGGCTAAAGAGCACACTTAAAAAGCGCCTCAAGGATTGCTCTTGGCCACCTGAGTTTTTTCTACAACTATCCGAAAGGAGGTTGTAGCATGGAGGGTGTTGGTCTCTTCTCACAAGTAGCACGTGATAGGACCAGAGGAAATGGCCTCAAGTTGTGCCAGGGGAGGTTCAGATTGGGTATTAAAAAAAAAAATTCTTCCCAGAAAGTGTTGTCAGGCATTGGAACAGGCTGCCCAGGGAAGCGGTGGAGTCACCATCCCTGGAGCTGTTTAAAAGGCGTTTAGACAAGGTTCTTAGGGACATGGTTTAGTGCTAGAGTCAGGTTATGGTTGGAGTCAATGATCCTGAGGGTCTCTTCCAACCAGAATGATTCTACCATTCTATGTCCATCTTGCTCAAAACATGGAACTTGTCCAAGCACTTTCAGGTGAGCACAGCCAGCCACCAGTCTGCTCCCCGGGCACAGCAGGTACCCATGGGTCTCCTCCTCGCTGTCTCAGCTTGTAACCTCCCCAGTTACCACTCTGTGCTGGATCACGTTCTCACAACAGAAATGCACACAGTGAAGTTCCTTGCAGTGGAAAAAAAACTTGGACTGAAAGCCAGCATCGTTTTTCCTCACACTCTCCTACTGCTACCTAGGTACTTGGTCCTGCTGCCTCTGCACAGGTCGACGAGAAAACAAAGAAAGGAAGAATCTGCCTGTGTCTAGGGCAAAAGACACCCTTCACTGAAGAGGTTTTCAGAGAGCAACAGATTCTTGTAACAAAAGCATACAAAAGATACCTGATGCAAGAACATAGTCCACCAGTTAGACATGCCATTCTCTCATTTATTGGAGAATAGATCACTGTGCATGGATGCCCAGCCTTTGCAAAACCAGACAGCACCGGTTCATTCGCTGCGGGGCAATGCGAATTCAATACTGGGAACAAATTCCAAAACAAATTTAAAAAAAGAAAGCAATAAGACAGGTTTTGATTCCAAACCACCAAAAGCATTGGGAGCTGTGAGCAGTCACAGTCACCAGATTATTCACAATATAGTAACAGGAGTACAGAAATCAACTGCAAGCCATTTCTGCAAAATGACAAGCCTACTTTTTCTCCCACTGAGTAGCAGTGGCACTTATTCCAGGTCCTCAACTCTCAGTCATGGAGGAGAGAGGAACTGTTACGATCTGAGGTGGAAAATCTAAATCAGGCAAGTTTCAGTTGTACAGCAGAATTTTCTTTCTATACAGGATCGATTTGCCAAAAGGGTGCCTTTTCAAGATGGTCACCAAGATGAAAGCTGAGTGGCACAGTGTCAATTTTGTTTGTCAATTTTGTTTGTACTTCAGTTACTATCAGTCCACAGGGTGTTGGAAAGCTTTGTGTCATTTGAAAAAAAGACTCGCTTGAGGAGCATCACATATTTGTTCAGCAGCTACATTCTCAAGTTTTTTTCCAAATGTGCAGGACAGTCCAATGCACCTCACATAAAATGTAAGTTTCAGCTGGTGTCACTACAGGACATCTTCATGGATATTCTTCAATAAGTTGCCCAGATGTGCACACAAAGTGCAATTCCAGCTCCTGGCAAAACCTCGAATTAAGGTGAAATACTAGTGAATAAAGATGCTGGTACTGTCTTGGCAATTTACACAGATATACAACAATTTTTTGGATGTCAAAGCACTTGGCCAAGACTGCTGAGGGACATGTTGTAACTGAATAATCCCAAAGGATAGGTGCAAGTTGGGCAGATATTTAGTATCCGAAAAGATCACTCGGATATTGAGGCCTTTTTCTTGCAGTACTTAAGCACTTTGGAAGAAATCAAACAAACGCTGCTCAAGCAGGTCCTGTTAGTCTACTGACACATTGGTTAACTGCCAGATGTTGCTGATGACATGCTGACTACACAGAGTGGAAAAGCAAACATTCAATAACTTCATTAAGAATCAACTTGAAAGCCATTTTCCTTCACTTCAACGCTGTGATTAGGTGTCCCAATAGAAAAAAAAAAAAAAAATCGAGAGCTCTGCAGAAAGAACTCTGTGAAGATCTCAATAAATTAATTCAGACCTATTTACAACACTCAAACCAGAAAGTGCTGGACATAAGAGAGTCTCTAACACTTGTGGCTCGGTCTCTTGCTTACTTAGTTGGTAAAAGCGGATGGGATTCTAAAAAAAACAAAGGGCACTTTCGTTTGGAAGAATGGTATAGCACAAGCCCTACTGAAAATCTTCCAAGGTCATCTATCTAAATTTTGATAAAATGAACATAATCCAAAGAACTGATGGTGTTAATAAAACATCTATGAAGTTTCTGGACTGTGTCCAACCATCAGCTCTACATGAAAATGCAAAAAAAGACCTGGAACTTAAATCATGCTTTATGTTAACAGAGAGTTCCTAAAATGTTCTATATAAAACGCAGGATGGGGCAAAACCACTCATTTGGAGCAGACAGCTGCAGGTTACAACTACAGCACGAAAAACCTATCATCTCATCAACATTTACTGAAGGGTCATGAACCTATGGTTCAATGAATGCCAGCCCAACCTATCTAACAACAGAGAGGAGCTGCAGAACAAGTGTCTCCACCTCTTTGGTGAGTTCTTCTTCCAGCTAACCAAAGACCTCTGCAAGAAAATCCTGCTTCTCAAATCACCTCTACACCACAATCAAATGACTTTGCTTCTGCTTCATCCTACACACAAAGGACCCAAGCCAGTCCTAATATTAGTGGCTGCATGCGTACACATATAGTATTCTGTTTGGGCTCTGCAATGATGTAACGTGCCCAGTATGGCAGAAATTTAGAACACACAACACAAATTAACAGAAGATTAATCACATTGTTAATGTATGGGCTCAAAATCTGCAAAGCATTGACAGATCAAAATGCCACTCTGGTGTGATAACCAATTAGTGCACTTGCAGGCAAAGAAAACCGAGAAATCTACACATTCGGACAAATGTTTGTTGGGGAACATACTCCTTCTGGTGTGTGCATGAACACAGTGCTTTCACTGTTCTCCTGCAGAAATTTCAGGAATTCATATGCCACCTCCACATCTTTAAAAGCAAAATTACTGTTATCAATTAACACTGCTACAAACTCTCCCTTGCCAAAACAAAACCTGATTTACTCTCTAATCGTCTGGCATACAGGAGAACTAAAGTATCAGCTGGAGACACCAGATCCTGGTCTCCTACCAGGACCAACAAGTTATGGATGGATAGCTAATACCAAAAGGAAGACTGGAAATCCAGCGGATCCCAAAGTAGCCCAAAGCTTTTGAAAGGAGTTTGCATCCTTTCTTGACAAATCAGTCACAGAATTATTTAGTTCCCCTCTGGTATTTCAAACTTGTCATCCATGGATACTTATATTACCCTTTTTTTTTTTTAAATTTAAATAAAAATGTCTCTATCATATACACTGGTGGGTGCCATCATTAAGAATGCATTAATCATTTCTAGGCTACCACCAAGAGGTCGTCATCCAGCCTAAACCAGAACCTACAAACAGGCAAAACCCAAAAGTTTGTCACCTCAGGTTGTAACAACCACTGAAACTTCTGATTACAGCTCAAAGGCTGAAACGGACTGGCAGATAATGCCTACCTGTTCTTTGTTTTTTTTGGTTGGTTATTCACCACGTATTATGGCAGCCTTTCAGTGCCATTTTCCGCTCATGGAAGGTGGGAGATGGAACAATTAAAGCAACTACAGAGTTTGTATGAAGGGACATTACTAATAGGATGAAACTGCGATTCTGCCATTATCTTATTATAAATAGATGATTTTACACACAACTTATACCCTGCCCTTGTCACTGAGGTACTGAAAGTACACCAAAACTCACTGCAGGAGCAGTGTTTTCAAAATTAAGAATATGTATATGCACGCATATACGTGTGTGTGCACACATAACTGTATGCTGTGTGTTTTAGATAGTACATCATTATATAATGTATTGTACTTGTTATACATTACACCATATGTCTACATTGCAGAAAATGTAAAGAGAAAGATAACATTCTACTTAATATTCTAAATCAGAGACAAAATATATGTATATGCGTAAATTATTAAAATATACTAGGAAACAGAAGACTGTCGATGACAATAATTTCTTCTTTTACCGACTTGCCAAGATCTGGGATTGGCACACCATGCTTCTTTAGAAGCAACTGAATTTTTTCCTAACAAGAAAGCAGTGTACAAGTTGCAGGGATATACACATGCTCTAGCTGTCCACTAACCAGCCTGAGAAGAGGAACACCAAACTCCACGACAAGGGCATTCAGGCCACCAGCTCTCCGTGGTTCACTTTTAGGTCATTCCTGCGAGAGAATTCAGCTCTGCCAGTGTCCTCCCATCCATAGCACAAGCTGGATACTTGGTCCTGGTAGCAGACAGCCTTGGCCCATCTGGCACAAAATCTCAGAGCAAAGGAAAGCCAGAATAAAAACAAAGACTGACAGACTCTTTGTCGAGTAAAATGAAATTTAAAGTTACAGGCTTCATTATGACTCAGTGGTGGTTTGTTGTTTGTTTTTTTTGGTTGGTTGGTTTCTTGGTTTTGTTTGCTTGGGGCTCTTTTGTTGTTGTGGTGGTGGTTTTGTTGTTGTTGTGTGGGTTTTTCTGTTGGTTTTGTTTTGTTTTTCTTTTAAAGATACCACTATCCAGAAAATTCCAAATAAGAGCTCAGCCTCCCTTACAAAATCAAATAAATGAGCGCACAAGCACAGACTTCTTTTTCCACATAGCTAGCATGGTGCTCTCTCACTCGCTCTGTGCTGGGTACCTCCATTTCGACAGTGTTGTACTGGAGCAAAAACAACTACACATGAGAGAATTACAGGAGGACAATGTAGATGAATCCGTTCTAAATAACAGGAGGACAATTTAGACTAACCCGTTCTCAGTTCTTTAGCCCCTTCTCTTGAACCTTTGCCTAAAAGAGAAACCGCAGGTGTTTTACGGAGCAGCAAAACCATCTGGTTCAAGAGAATATCTTACAGTTCTGATCAGAGTTCAGGACTTTGCTGGGCTGTGGTGCCAGGCAGCTAGAAGCTACAGTGGAGTCTGCTCCCTGCAAGGAATAGAGCTGCTTGCTCCTAAGAAATTTAAAAAAAAAAGAGACAAACTACTTTGGAGTACTCTTAGGCATGTGCTTATGGGCGATTATTACAGAGGAGATGATGATACTTGTACTATCATCTCTCTAGAATCACTATCCTCCCCAAAAGGCTATCAGCAGAGTCTGTGGTCATCTTACACTAATTATAAAACATACATTTTAATTCCCTCATCCTCTTCTAAGGAAGTAACCAGGAACTCTAATAACCAAATTAAAAAAAATGAAGAATTGTGCAACTGTGACAGTATCCTATACAGGAAAACACCAGTTCATGGTTCCTCGCCTCTGAAAGACTAAAAACTATTCACTCACATTTAATCACCTAAACCACAACCTTCACGCAGGATTTGAACATAATAATGCCATTCTAAGAAAACTGCAAGGATAGAAATAATTACTCACGGGCTTCCAACTTTAATTAATGCTGCCTGTTGTAACAAGAATAGAGTATTATTAAAGTATGCCTGGCTAATGGAATTTCATATGGCACGCTTATTTCTTACAGTAGCTTTTTCAAGTTGTAAAACTCAAATCATTAATTTAAATGCTTACAATATCGACATGATATGTTTACTACCAAGTCTTAAAAATAATGGGGTCATTATCATTAAAGCTCCTTAAGTGACTCCAACTTGAAAGTGCTTGTAATGGTGGAGATACGATGTATAAAATGCACGTTTTTAATCCCATTTTTAATCCTATGTGATCTAAACAACCAAGACATCAAAGACTGCGCACTTTCTAACAGAGGATTTTTCAGTTTAATGACATCCAATTTTCCATTGCACTTTCCCCTTTGTCCCATACACGCCTTTCAGTCTTCCTGTTTATTTTAATTTATGTGAAACCTGTAGCAAAAACCAATGGGAAATCCCAAACCTACAGCTGGGGGCAAAGCTCCTGCAGAGGCAGCTCCTCTGTCAGAGCAGCCAACGCCGCCTCGCTCAGAGGTCACTTTATTTCTTTTTCAAATAACCATTAGCTTCAAAGCACGGGCAAATGAGTCAACACACCCTCTAATTATCAGTAATCCAAAAATGACTTCCAGAGAAAACAAATGACAGGTCTAGTGTGCCAACTCTCCGCTGACGGTTTCGTCCTGGCTTCCACCAGAGCTTAACAGAGTTGTCACTGACCATCTGACAGCACATCTGATTAACACACCACCATATACCAATATATCTCATTTAAACTGCAAGGCAGTTTAGAGAGGATTCGCTTCCACCCTGCACCATGTGGTGCCACATCTGCTCCTCGGTGGCCGGCTCGGCCTCCCCTGGCACCACAGGGGCTCGTGCCTCCAGGTCCAGCCCATACCTGCAACCATCTTCTGAGCTCCCGTCACATTTCTCTCAGGCGTTGGTTTCTCCATCGCCAGTTGTTTCACGCTACACAAGCTGCTGGGACTAAGTGTCACCCTGTTTTGCTAGCCGGGACACCCGCAAGGCAGAACAAGAGGCGGCAGCAACCCACACGTGAAGAGCTGAGGGGAAGGGAGCTCCTGCCCCCCAAACCCACCGCATCGTCGTGGGCAAGCAGGAGCTTCAGAAGTGCCGAAACCTGCAGGCCGAGAATGGACAACAGAGAGGCCAGAACATCTTGGAGAACACTAAGCAGCACCACAGGGAACCTGAGGCCTTTTGCTCGCAGGAAGGGAGCAGGGATTTCCCAGTTAAACCTTTCCAAGCCATCCATGTCATCTCAGCTTGGGAGGCGCAGAAAGATGCTGCTGTTTCCCATGATGTGACACACTCCCAAGTCAGCTCTTGACACGTGGGACAACAGCTCGGTAGAGAGTAAATCTCACAGGTGGCGGAGGTGAAAAAGACCTTCCAAATAGTTCAATACCTTGAAAACTTTCAGCACTAAGAAGTACTGAGTTACAGAGCACATTCACACACCAGGATGGCATGTGTGCAAATGCAGTGTCACCCTCCTCCTTCTCCCCTTCTCCTTATGCTTGCACAATTGTTTATTTAAAGTGTGAGTTGTTCAGAGCAGATGTTGTCCGCTTTCTCACCTCATGGCTGTCTTTCCATTATCAACAAATACAAAATAAAATAACACAACTCTTTCCTGTAAAGTGAGTGTAATACACGCAGTAATGTGGGTCATTTCATTTTTTTTCGTATGGTGAAGTGAAACTGATGATGTTTACTACGAGTAGCAAGAGAGGACCTTGTCCTAGATGGGGATCCTGATGAAGTGCTGTCATACTGTCTTGGTGTTTTCTTCTTTGAGTTGTTTTGTTTGTTTTTCTTTTTTTTTTTTCTACAGAGATAAGTTTAGAAAAGAGTCTGTCCTAATTTCAGTCTGTTAGGACTGCATGACCACAAACCGTGCAGTATAGCCAAATCAGTCTTGGTAACTCAAAGCTCTGTCATTGTTATCTGCATGTCTATACACAGGACAAGAAACTCCTCCCTTACAGTTGTGCTAAATAAAATCTGTTAAGATTATTACAAGGGCAATCTGAATTCTCCTGTACTGCACATAGCAGAAGCCCACAGGAAAGATTTATAAGTGTATATACAATTCAACACCTGTACTGTCTATTTTGAAAACACTATAAATAGGCAATGACCCAAATCTAACCTGGTACAGTCCAAAAGAGTGAGTCAGAAGGTTGGCAATTAAAATTATACTAAACAAGAAAACAACCTGAGAGACACTTCACCTTAATTTGGATGTAAATGCTTATCTAAGAATACCTATTAGGCTTCTTCTTTTCAAATAAACTAGGCAGCAAGGCAATATTGACAGCATTAATACATGCCTAAGTACACATACTCTTAATAAACAGATTGGACAAAGAAGTGGAAAGTTCCTAATTTACTTAAACATTTACACCTTCTTTGTGACTTAATGAAAGCAATTAAAGAAACTGAAGTCAAGGCCAAATAAGCAAGCTTATTAAATTGGAAGAAGCATGTTAATGAAGAATAATTACTTTTAAGGGTGTCCTGAAGGTTCCTTGCTTCATTCACTGGCCAAACTTCCAGACAAATTATTGATGCTATCATCTTATTTTTTCAGTAATTTCAAACTTCATGTTGGCCCAAGATTACCCATATGCTGCACCGAGTTATTCCATTCACAAATAACTATAATGATGAGATTTTTTCCCTCCATACTTGATCCACACACTTCAGTGCGAGCCAAATCCCCTATGTTTTGTGGCTATCGAAGGTGGTGTGTCAGGGTGAGAAAACCACTGTGTGTACAGGACAGGGAATCGATAGTTTAGGAACTGACAGTGTGGGGATTCTGTCCTTGAGAATCGGATTTACAAAAATCACAATGTAATCCTCCTGACAAATATGCGTTTACACTGTGAACTTGTTAAAGCAGGGATTTATTTTTTATTCTTCATTCACATAATACTTACTAGCTAATCTATTTCTAGATCCTGGATTTAGGGTCTTTAGTGCTGTTGCCAACATAAACAACCCAATCACAGACCTAATGAAAGCTGCGCCGAGACTGTAAGTCTGAACAAGAGACTTTTTTGACCATGTGGTTTGAGGAAAGAGGCATTGAGAAGTCACGATATATTGCTTGATCTGGTCAAGAAATCAATGCTACAAATCAGTTTTAAGCTAATTATGCAAGTAAACATAAAACCAAGCATAGGCAGCTGAGAGAGCGCCATTTTATCACAGCAATGAACCCATTATCACTGCCAAAACTTCACAAGCTACAGGCGTCACCAGACAGATCAAAAATGCTCATTTCAGCACTTCACATTTGAAACCGACTTCATCTGCTTAAAATGAACGAGGATGAAAAAGAGAATCACTCCCCCCAAAGAACCCAAACCAAAACAACAACAAAACATTCCCTGTGATTTTTCTGCTTGCAAAAGACAAAATGGTATCTTTACAACCTGCAGCACTGAAACCATTTGCCAAAAAGGAAAAACATTATGTCTGTTTACCCAGGATAAACAACTCAGCAGTGAAATCATTCATTCTTTCCTAAGTTCCTCTGCTGCTCACAATTAGTTCCAAGGTCATGAAAAATCTATTATGACTAAAGGCAATAACTAATTAAAAGCAAACAAACAAAAAACAGCAAAAAAAACCCCAATGAATTTTCAGCTAATAGGTCTATTTCTTGAATTCTCCAGTGCCTCTACTGACTCCAGACTCTACCAGCAACTTCGCTCATTTTTTTTTTTAATAAACATTTAGCTGTGCTAAGCCTTTTTTCATTTGTTTCACACATTTTAGATAAAATTCTCCTGCCAAAGCAACAGAACTGTGCTGTGATGAAAGCCACTGTCAGACACATTTAAAATCTCAATAAGCTCATCAATAAAACGGCTGCTTAGCTCCTGTCCTAGGAGGAAAGTTTTAAAACGCTGATGGATGACTTTGCTGAGGATGACTAAAACAATGAAATAAATCTGGTCCTCGCAGGAGCACAGGACGGATTCGGGAGAGACAGAGATACACTGTGCAGTTTGCTTCCATCCGCCTTGCGGGGCTATAGCCAGCCGAGCAGATGCAGGGTCTGTGTAAGAATATACGGCCACTGTGGCTCTGCTTCCCATGCCTCATACTCCCTAATTCTTCACTTGCAAACATTTGGACTTGACCCTGTGGCCAGGTATATTCTTCTCCTCCAAACACAGAGAACAAGAACATACATCAGGCTGCAATTAAGAGCGCCTCTTCCCTACCTCTCCATGGGTACACAACCTTTTTCTTCAGTGCGCTGTAGTCTAATTCTCCCTCTCACATCTTTCTTGACTCCTTCTCTACTCTTTCTTCCTCTTCATTCTTTTCTCTCGTTTTTTCCTCATTCCATGCCTTTCATCTCCTTTCCTTAAATCACTTAAGCACTATTTGAACTAAGATGTTGGCAGAATTAAAGATCAGCTTAGATGATCAAGAATTATCTGCACTTATAATTGTTTACAGGACCAGTGTACCAAATCAAATTTACCAAGAAAGAAAACAATGTTACTTTGTTCCATATAGCCAAGGTATCCCAGACTTAGTTTTTGAGTTATCTTCCAAACAAAGGAATGATAAGCTTATTGTTGAAATATTTCACATTCCAACGATTGCACTAGAAAAAGCACCCACTTTTTCATTGCAGCACCAGAAGACGTGGGTTTCCTCTCTCTACAAGTCTCCACGTTTACAAACAGATATAACAAGGGCTATCACACTGTTTTACTGATTTATGAAATTATTCCAGACAGAGGCAGAGAAAAGAAAAAAAAGCAAACTTTTCCTTTGAGTATTCCCTCCCTTATGAGTTTTTTCAAAACATCTATCTATCGGCACGTTCCTGGGATACAGTAATATTTTGTCTTCTTTTATTGTTCTAGTGCGTATAACCTTTATCACACTTTGGCACAGCTTTGTTCTGTGCCTCTGCTAATAGGTATAGTTCATACTAGTGGGAAAATGCCCAGTGACAGAATTCAAGCTGCAAACCTGATAGCTATAGACCTATCTCAATCCTGACAGCGGTCTCAAAGCTCATAGAGAAAATACAGACTGTACACCTGTTTCTGGTTAAATAAAGAAAATTGGATTTTTATCAGTTTGACTGTCACCTTTTACATAGCACTGTTTTGTTGAGAGCCAGTAATGAAAGAGCAGATAAAGGACATACAGCTGCTTTGACTGAATTCATAGATTTATCTAAAACATTTTCCAGCAAGAATTACATTACATTCTTTTCAGAGCTGAAATAGGATTACAAAGCATGGAAATAGATGTCTTAAAATATACATCCATATTATTGCATATGACTGAGCAGCTTCATTAATAATGATGTCTGAAGATTTCATTTTTGCACATAGTCTTTGTGAATGTTTAAATATACTGACTGACTGTAATCCACATTAATTTTGGCTGGCATTTTGAATGGATGCCTCAGGAAAGGATGGAAGCTTTTAGCAGTATGTATGCTAATATATAACCCAACAGTTAGCATGTTCATTTCCTTTTTTCCTTCATGACTAGTGTGTGCATGACCACGGACACGGTACTTGCTCCACCAGTGTTCTTCTCCAACACTATTTCCAAGCGTTACAGAGGCCCCATGTGGCTGAACTGCATTGGAGAGGGTTGGGGCTGACTACACATTGTGCTCGTGGAGGTCTGCATAGAGACTTAAAATGGACAAATGCTAGCTGCACGATGCCGCAGCTTGAAGACCTGGAGGTCTTTCCGACAAGTCCACCTAATGCTCTAGTGGTACCAGAAAAATGAAAGAAACTTCTGAAAAATCAAAAAGAAATTCTGAATCAGTACACTGCTTTTAACTGTCCTTTGAGGACACTGAAAGAATGAGTCAAAAAAAACCCCAAAACAGGATGAAAATGAGAATCTCAATAGCACAGCAGTAGAAGCAGCTCTCCCCATTAAGCTGGAGGAGCAAACTCGAGTCTTTTCCCAGAGCCACATCTAAGGCTACCCTGGGCAATGCAGCTGCCAACAGACACCTTTCCTTCTGTTCAGCAGAGCAGTCAGAGCTCAATAAACAACATGCTAACCACATCACTTCTTTGTGCAGATGAAGTGCGGGAAACTTGTGTGCCTCAAGCGTGCTCACCAGATGGGATAATTAGGCTCAGACAGATCACTGACCTTCCTAACAAAAATACCCCAGAAAATGAGGTTGACTGAATAAATCTGTGTCATATTATCAAACTCCCAAACAATGCATGGAAATCCAACTATACTAACTCATCCAGCAGCTTAGTATTCCTGTGGGTGTATCTCACGAGGGCCAAAATCACTGGGTTCTGGGTATTCTTCAGTATTTCTAGAATTTTCTTTACAGCAGACAGGCACTGCTGGGAACTACTCAGCTCTCTTTCTATGAAAATGATGAAAGCACATGTATATGCATTTATGCTAAGCTATTCTCTCTTTAATTATCACTGAGGCTGGTTTGTCACACTAAAACAATTTTGGGGAAGTCAAGGCTCTGAAACAGCACAAAATGAAAACGCCATTTCACCCTCCACAAATGGAAGGCATGACACCCATTTAACACTTCATCTGGAACTATAAAAGTAAATATAATCAGATAATCTTATGTTTGGAAATAAGTTCATTACTTTAGAGTTACAAAGGCCACATGAAACAACACGCTCTCCCTGAAATCAGGGAGATTTCTTTCCTTTCCCCATTAAGTCAATATTTCCTTCCTCTATGTGTACCACAATGTTCCAACCCATATTGATAAATAATCTCAATTATATGAGGCTACACCGTTAGTTTCAAGGCATTGCCATGTCATATTATTTGTTTTCCTTGCAAAGATGCCCTAAACCAGGAAGGGTTAGACACAGTGTCAATTACTGCTGAGCACAATCTGCCATGAGCAAGGCACATACCTCAACCCTGAAGACCAGCCGCCTGGGAAGTTCTCAGGCAAAAGACAACACCAGTTCCTCAAAAGCCCCATCTTTTCCTGTAACCCTGTGGCCTGGCATTCTCAGGCAGCCAGAAATTTAGTTTATCCAGAAGCTTGCTATGAGTACAGCCTACAAACACGCTATATACCCCAACACAAACATACAGCTCCACTTGGCCATACACTGGATGTTCTTGCCTGAACAGATTAATCTTGCTATTTAAGACTTACATCTCTATATATATTATTTCCACAAGAAAAATTTGGTATCAAAAGCTAATCCTTATTTTAAAAAACTCACTCAACCAAAATAATTAAATACTGAAATTCAACTTGCAGCAAGCTCTGCCTACAGTTTTTCTTTGGCTGGGCTATTGAAAGGTGATTGAAGGGACCTACACCAAAGAACGAGGGCTTTGGTGAAGAAGTTTGTCACCATTTATGCCTCTGACTCCACACAAGATGCAGTCACACCTGTGGACATCACTTCCTGTATAATCAGCTGCTGATGTCCAGAAAACAGCAAATAACAACAGAATCGATACAGTATCTCCGTATCTAACTTCTGCTCCCAGCCCCTGGCTGATAATTATTTTAACAGCTATTCAATTGAAACTCTGCTAATGAACTAACCCATAAATTTTAAAAGGAACACAGATTTTTAATTATAAATCAGGCAAGTAAGCTGGGGGGAAGACAAAAGATAATAGATCAAATCATCTTGTCATTTATCTGGAGGTAAATCAGCAGTCCATCAAAACAAGCGGGGTTACAACAATATATCACACGATTCAACCCAACTATTTGAGATCAGTATTCTACTCATTTCATGCAAGTCCCACCTGAGCCACAACCACCCACGACCTGAATTTACAGACAATCCACTACATGCTAAGAAGATATTTGACCCTAATATTATTTTAACACTGACCTCTAGTGACAATAGGTGGGAATTTACCTTTTTATGGAGTTGCCCAGTTAGGAACACATCTTCAGCTGCTCTAATTACAGAACTTGCTCTTGCATCTCCAATCCATAGCTACCGCCACCACAAGGAGCATGCAGGCAAGGAGGGACCTCCAACTCATGTGAATTAGTTACAGTCACAGGTGAATTATGGGTGATGCACTACGGTCTGTAGAAATTTTATTATTTAAATCCAAACCTCCGCTTTCATTTATTGAAAAGACAAAAAGGCAACAAAAAATAAACACTACATTTCAAGCCTTGCAACTGTAACAAATGTATTACAGTACAAAATAGGCACAACTAGTGACATGACGAGTGCTCACATCTTCAGGCAGCCAACCAAAATGTCATCTTTCATCTCATGAACTGTAACACCAAGGCAACCTCTTCTCCTCTAATACTCTGTAGGAAAAGTAGCCTTGCAGCTCTTGGTACAGGACTTCTGCAGCTTTCTCTGCAAACCAAGGGTGTGATGGTCTATGTACCCACAGAAGCAGGTATTTCATCCACGCATCCATTTTAATATAGTCCAGATGGAAAGATGAGCACATTACGGCAAGTTGGCAACCTCACTGTCTCAAGAAAGCAGTAAGGATGCTACAGCTGGCATGCCAGCACACAGCCCACCTTGCTGTCTTTGCATGTGGAATCACATAATAGAATCATAGAATCATAGAATATAATCATAGAATGGTCTGGGTTGCAAGGGACCTTAAAGATCACCTAATTCCAACCCCCTGAGATGGGCAGGGGCACCTCCCACTAGACCAGGTCGCTCAGAGCCCTATCCAACCTGGCCTTGAGCAATTCCAATCATGAGGCATTGCAGCTCCCCTATGCAGCCTGTTCCAGTGTCTCATCACCCTCATGGGGAAAAATTTCTTCTTTGTATCTAGTCTAATTCTATCGCCTTTCAGTTTAAAACCATTACTCCCTGCCCTGTCGCTACAGGCCTACTAAAGAGTTTGTCTCCAAGGTCTGGAAGGTGAAGTAAGTGCGTGATGGCCATGGTCCACTGCAGGGAAGCATTTCGAGAGGGAGTTTCAAAAGTGGGAAGTGCTTTCACTAAGCATGGTATCTGATGATCCCTGTAGCATATGTATTATATATATACAGATGTGTATACACACACACATATGAAGAACATGCTTAGGAGGCTAGAAATCTGCCAGTTGGATCTCAAAGGGTGAGAACCACCTTTACAGCTTATCCCAGCTTGGGGTAAATACAAGTGGGTTTCCTTTCACATTGTCCTAATGTTGTAATCCATGTATTTCATTCACACTAACACAAATTGCGTCAGGGGAGATTTTCACTTTCCGTCAGCTATCCACCCCGAATATTTGTCTCTGGTAGTAGTTCTCAAAAACCAGAGTCCAGAAAACTTTCGCTCTCCCCAAAACTTGCTTCAAGAACTGTAAAGGTTTCCAGACTGCTCCTCCACTTAGCTGATACTACAAGGATTTTCACATGAGCATTTTCTGGTGCACAGCCATAGCCAGGTGACTGCACAGACAGCAGCAGAGCTGGGAGAGAGCACCAGGGCCCTGAGGGAGCAGGAACCACAAGAGACCTCAGAGCCAAAGCCAAATCTGTCATACCTAGGCACAAAAACAAACCCATGTTATTTCCAGATAAGTGACTTGACTCTTCAGTCATTTTGACTGGAAAGAATCAGCTGTCAGAACAAACTTAACTAAGAAGACTGAAGATTAAACACTCGACTGATGTGAAATTAAGCAGCCCTCTCATACTGACAAATACATCACCTGCTCATAATGAAAACTGCGCAACAGATAAAACTTCTCTGCTGTATGAGCTGCAAGCATGAAAAATCAAGCAAGTGGTTGTTTCTCGACACCACAAGCAGATAAACAGTGCACTTGATGAACGCCCGCTTGCCAGCGAGCCAGGCAGCCTTTGGCAACACACCTGGACCTCACTTCTCCCAGTGCTTGGACCTGATGATTCTTCTATGTTTTAACAGCTTACCTAATCACAGCAAAACGTGACAGACATGGGAGAAGGAAAACATGCCTTATTTAAGCACACTGAAATCAAAACCCAACCTGCGGATTTAATATTTAGGCTACAAACTAGGTAACGGGACTTCCTCACATATTCCAGCTGTATGTATGAGTGCTTAGGGATGTACACGTATAATTAGGTTTAAATATCTATGGGAGAAGAGAGCGAGATATATACACTAAACAATACATGCAAAATTGCCTCTAAATTGTCATAATCCTTATGTGGCTTGGACCTCAGCATCAGTATGAACTGATCTTAAAAACAATCATTTGCTCATGTTATGAGCTGCCAAACCTCCATCTAAACTGTTCATTAGCAATACATCAGGTTAGCAAGCTGCCATGGCAGGAAAATAATGAGCTTTCCATTGCAGGGTGGCACATTCTCTATCACATTGACATAACAAATAACTCCATAAACTGCTATAAATTATTTTTCTTACGAGCCTTTTTTCTCAATTAGCCCTTCAGTAGATTGCATTAAACACACATGAACTGTAACTACAGAGAGTCCTTGGACCAATCTCAGAAATCTTAAGACAGTATGAAAAGCTATTACACAGGCAATTTATAGGTGACCTACCTTTAGATCATTTAAATGAAGTTTGACAGAATAGCTGAAAGCAGACCACGTCAAAAGACAGCCTCATTAGGTCTCTTCACCATCATCTGCATGTACTGAGTAACACGCTATTGTGTCCCAACACACACCGCAATGATTGTGCAATGGCTGTGTGGGAAAAAAAACTGCTGCTGTTCTAAAGATCTCTTAATTAGGTTTGTCTTCGTGCCTTAACAAGAAGGTCCGTGTATTTACAGGATGGGTTTGGTTAGGCTAAAGTCAAGACAGCCTAACCATTTTTCTGCAAAGTGTTTTAAAAAAAGGCAGTTTGAAAAGGAAATTCTAAGATGTGGACAGTAGGAAACAATAATGTTGCATTTCTGCTCATGTGAAAATGAACTCCTATAAGCAGGTTTCTACTAGGCTCTATGGCCCAAGCAGTTTCACCACAGCTAGGTTAAGGTATTTTATTTCTTTTATCAAATATATGATTTTTACTTTAATCATAGGAAACTGCATTAGCACTGTCTTCTATAGTGTGTCCATAGATTAATTACATGGTGCATTAAAGGCCTTATTATGTACAATGCCTTTCAATTTTCTTGCTTCTCCTTGACTTTGTATTGTTAGCACAGGTAAGATTTTCATTGGTACTATCCCTCTCTCCCAGTATCACAGTTTATCACATGATTTTTAATTCATGTGCTATCACTCCTAGAGACCTCATCTGTTCTCACAGGGGAATATTCAGATTTCTTGCTGCTCTTCTCTGTACTTCTGCAACCTCTTCTTGCTGAGTGCTCAGCAAACACAGAAGATTACACAAATCAGGTGGGAGGAGCCAGTCTTTATATAATAGCATACCTCTAATAAATGTAAGCTTTTCTTAATGAAGCCTGACAGATGTTTACATACAGCATTTCACATTGATATTTAACTAAAACCACTTAGCAGAAATCTTAACAAGAGGTCATCAAAATATCCAAGCAGTTTCTTTCACTACCTGACATATGGTTTTGTTGAATTTCATTTACCATTCTGCTGTCTTATTACTTGGCGTCATAAGATATTATTAACGGTCACTACTCCAGCTTTCTCTTCTGTTTTTAATAGGACTCACTAACTGCATATCTCCCTCAAAACTGCCTAGCTTAACCAGTGACTTCCCTTTTGAACTCAAAATGTTCGAGGGGATTTGAGATCATACTATCAGAAAGGAATAGGAACTATTTTTGGAGCATAAGAAATAAAACCTTCACTTTTTCTGGGAAAAGCAATTAACATCACACTCTTGTGGAACTACCTTTGAGAAAGGAGATAACACTGCAAGCAAGTATTTCAAACACAAGAGGCCCAAAGGCAATTGCTTGGATATAGATCTTCTTTATTCAGTGCTATTCACCAAACAGTAATTTGAGCCCTGATACAAGACATTGTTTGTTCTTTCCTTCTTGCCACTGCTCCATCTGATCAATTCCATTGTAAAAGAAAAATATTAAATCACGTGTTGGGTGAGCATGCAGTGAAGATACACGTATCTTTTCCACAGGTGATAAAGAGTGTGCGGTTTGCTGCTTGCAAGTACTTCAAAGAAAGGTGGTCAGTAACCAGTGTGCAATAGTCATGTGTTGCAACTCAAGGAGAAATAATGCAGGAGAAAAACACTCTTCATCTACAAGACTGTAAGGTAAATTGGATTTATGTGTGTAACTTTTTAATAGGCCCTCCATCCAAGGGCTACCAGCAGAAACAAGCAAACAGAGCTGAAGACTCAGCAAAAGAATGGGGCATTTAGAAGAAAGTGATGTTTACCAGTGGGAAGTCACTCCTCTAATTAAAATTTAACTAGCACCAGTGCAGGTAGCAAAAAAAAACAAAACCAAAAAACATTAGTGTGTTTTCCTAAAAGAAAGGAGTAATCAAAGTTTTTGGTTGCCTATCAGCTTTGGAATGTTAATCATTACAGTAATTCTGCTGGTGAAGGTAAGAAATTACGTAAAGACTTCTTTTCTTTTTTTTTTTTTTCTTTTAGTTACTGCTGTACAGCTGAACATGCTCAAGAAAGCAAAACAGCATGGATAATTACCCCCATGGAAGCAATCCAAAGGTTCACAAAGTAAAAGCTGTTTCTAACTTAAAGATCAAGGTTTTAAATTAGGAAAGCACTTGAGTCTCCAGTTGATAAAGACACTTGACCTGCTGGGCAAAGTTAATGGTCAGGGACTTAATTCAGGACAGCACACAGTGTCGGGGAGTTCCCCAGTGTAGTAGTTTGAAACAGTAAGACATTATTTAGAACAACATGAAAAACAAGCAGTGTGATTTTACAAATAGTAATTAAAAATACTGAAGACTTTTTAGTCATCACTGCTCTTCTTTCAAGACCCTTTTCCCAACACAGGCAGAAGCGTACAATCAGCCCCTGGTCAAATTGACGTCAGGAAAGGAAACAGGTTTACCTGGTCTTCATCAAATCTGTACTTCATTTTCAAATGCAGTTCAAACAGGACTGGAAGAAGACTTCTGAGATTGCTGTCATGCTCACGTAAAAGCTAAGACATCTCCCAAAGAATGAGGAGTTCAAGGAGTTAAGGCAGACCTTTCATTAGAAATCCTGCACTGCGTGGAAAGGCCATCATGGTTGCAAAGCACAAGCCATAGAAGAACAAAGTATCAAGAAATAAAGTTTAATGAAATCAGCCAGTTCCCTGCTTCCATCAATCAGTAAGTCACCTAGATCAATTCGCATCCTCCTCAATGCCTAAACCTTAACTTCCTGTGACAAATAAGCACAGAAAATTACACTGTGCTTACAAGTAAAAGCAGATTTTTAACATATCATTCATCATCAGAGGGATGCACTGCCAATATACTAATGTACCACAACACTTCAATATAAGCCGCCACCTCCCCTCAAACCCGCGCAAACTCTTGGATGCGTCACTTAACATAATGAAATAACCCAAAAGAAGATAAAGCAAAACACGCAAGGTATATATCTCTCTTCATCACACTGCAAAACACTAATCAGCCATGTAGTCTTATTACTGTATCACTGTAGCACGTACCTAGTAAAGAGTTTCTATTTACAAACAGGATTATCTGCAAAGAATCCACCTGAGAGCTCGCATGGACAGAGACAGTGCCTCAGCTGACATGGGGTAATACATTAACCAATGGTAACTTCATCTGGAGCAAGACAGGGTTTCAGAATCTAAAAGCTCATAATTTTATCAAATAGTATAGTGTTCTACTGATAGGGAGTATTATTCCAAGGATATAGCATACATCGAGAAGCACATAAATATTCCAGACCTTGGAATCGTACACATCCCCCAAATCTTCGCCATAATTTCAATCAGGGACACATACAAAATTAAAACAAACATCCAATAGCAAAATGGGGGAGCAAAGTTAACACTGGGAATACTTTATCTCATGAACAGCATAAAGAACAAGACTGGATGTAGGAAAAACTTCAACTCCCTTAATGTTAGTTTTCTAACTTTCTTTGAACAGCAAAGAACAAATGCTGGGGGCAGCATGTGGAGGAGGAAGGGGGCACCATGTGAGCTCCAGGATTTTTTTTTTTATATCTTATCTATCTCCATGTATGTGTGTAAATAAAACTGCAATACAAACTCAGAATATTCTTATATGAATAACTTAAAAAACAAACGAGCAAAAACCCAAAGCAACTGATGACTTTATTTTGAGGAGCATGGCTTAACCGTTTCACTAGAAAACAAGCAAACCCCAAAATGCGTCTCTGTGTAAAGGAGATGCTGTCAGGGAAAACAATTCAATCACTAGCACACTGTTTACCCCAATAGCCTGGTGGACATTAGCACAATGGCACCTTCCTGTCTGAACCAGACCAGCATCCAGGACTACATAGGATGGCAGATAAGTGAAAATGCCACGGTGAGCAGCATAAGGTACCTCAGATGCGTTTCTCCCTTTTTTTTTTTTTTTTTCAAATACATGAAAGTTGCCAGAAAAGTTATTCTTAACCTTCTCCTTCTCCCCCCATCCAAGGATTTAAGTGGTTGGTTTTTTTCTATCAGCACAGAGAGCATTTTCATCTTTCTGCTCCTGGAGCTGAAGCAAAACATCTTTTAAGAACCCAGGAACCACGACACACTGAAGTTCTGACTCCACCACAAGGAGCTGACAGCTTGTTTCCCACATTCACCTGGGACTGTCACTGCTAAATAACTGCTTGGGGCACATCATCATTGACTTTTGCTTCAACTCACAGTAAAGTGACAGCCCCTGCAAACAGTTGCAATGAAAGTGACTGATACAGCAGAATTTAGCTGTGATATATGAGTTAAGCCTGCAGTATCAGGTAAGAGGAGAAAAACTGACTGCCGAAGAAACGTTTCTCAGGCTCACTGTAGCAGCCTGTAATGAGAAAATATTGCCAAGCAGGGTTCTGGAAAGGTTATAGGATACACTGCTTTTATATTTTTATAGGCTCTTCTACATCCTCCTACTTAAGTACAAAGTACTACTTTAAATAGCAAACACTATTGTAACTTCTGATTGTCCTCATGTGTCTGAGCAAAATGACAGGATGCTATATGCTCGGGGACACTTACTGCTGCCTTTTGACAGCAGAACTCCCAATTGAAAGCATTATGGTTTCTTGGTGAAAAAAAAGTAAAAAATATACACGTTTATCTCTAAGTTGGAGAGATATGGATTTGATGGGTGGACTGTTCAGTAGATGAGCAACTGGATGGATAGTTGGATCCAGAGGGTAGTAGTCAGTGGCTCAATATCTGGATGGACACCAGCAACAAGTGGTGTCCCACAGAGGTCTGTACTGGGACCAGTACTATTTAATATCTTCATCAATGACATAGACAGTGGGATCAAGTGCATCCTCAGAAAGTTTACAAATGACACCAAGCTGAGCAGTACAGTTGACATGCCTGAGGGATAGGATGCCATCCAGAGGAACATGGACAAGCTCGAGAAGTGGGCACATGCGAACCTCATGAGGTTCAACAAGGCCAAGTGCAAGGTCCTGCACCTGGGTTGGGGCAACCACTGGTATCAATACAGGCTGGGGATGAAGGGATCAAGAACATCCCTGTGGAGAAGGCTGAGAGGAGATCTTATTTATGCTTATCAATATCTCAAGGGTGGATGTCAAGAGGATGGGACCAGACTCCTTTCAGTGGGCAATGGGCACAGACTGAAGCACAGGAGGTTCCATCTGAACATGAGGAGAAACTTCTTCACTTTGATGGTGCCAGAGCACTGAACAGGCTGCCCAGAGAGGCTGTGGAGTCTCCTTCTCTGGAGACATTCAAAACCCTCCTGGACACATTCCTGTGCGATCTGCTCTGGGTGAACCTGCTTTAGCAGGTGGGTTGGACTGGATGATCTCCAGAGGTCCCTTCCAAGCCCAAACATTCTGTGATTCTGTGAAGTTTTGCAGAAGTTTTTGTTAAGCAACTCATGCGCACAGAAGCATGGAACAAATACTACCACACATACATGGGCATTGAAATGTCTGAACTAAACACCTCAGAAGGGAACAAATCACATTGGCGCACACAGTATGGGTGGAACTGCGATTATTCAAAGTGATTTCTTGTTCATTAGGTTATTATTTTTTAATGTAAATTCATTTTTCATAAATGAAATACTCTTTCAATCTTGGAAACTAGACTTTACAATAATTCTATGATTCCTGTATTTTACATCTATAAGAGACCACCATGACCATCCGATTTGGCCCCTTCCCTAATGTGGACTGAAGAACCACTCTCAGGCTTTAAAACATCTGTGTCTTTGCTATATATAAATTAGCTGCCAAAGCATGACTGAAAAAGTCATTTAAAATAAAAACAGAATGAGGAGGAGAGGACAATCAAAGGCACTGTTTATTTAAATTTCACAGCAACTTAAATTCCTGATGTTTGCAATAGTCCTTCCTTGACCTCTACCTAGACAGCATTATGATACTTTCTTCATCGCTGAGATCGAGGCATATACGGTCGAAAGAATATCATATTTTATTTAAAGACACTGCAGAAGGACATTAAATTTTACAGGTCAAATTCCCTATGGTGCTCGAGCCAAGCTGGGGCTGCAGGGAAGAGCAAAGCCAGCTCACTGCCAAGGGGCAGCTTCCCTTTATCCACCCAGAATAAGCATCCTCAGGCTTGTTATAGCCGGACAGGTCCCTCAGCCCAACAAACCCTCTCTACACCTGGATTTTAGAGGGATAACAGTTCACAAGGGCTATGGTACTGCCTCGACCAGCACCACTTTTCAATAGATTCAAGTCCTGCAGTGAGACAAAGTCCTGATGTAACAACAGTCACAGAAGGAGACAGCAGCTCTGCCAGTCTTTATCAGGTTTTTGACCACCCTGGACCCCTTTTGGACAGACCGAGGTCCCCACTTGGCATTCACAGGCACTCTCAAGTCACTCCACGCCTAAATATTGTAATTGCACATAAAGGTACTAAAGCAAGTTCCAGTGAGTCAACCTCACAGTACAGGTATGCAAAACCATGATCTTTCACTGTCTCTGGCCACATCATGCTGGACCTGCACCCTACTAGTGGCCACCATTTCAACCACATGATGCATGTATTTCAACTGTAACTCTGCACCCAAATATGAAATAAGGTCCTGACGCATCTTGCCTAAGACACCTGAGATGACTATGTCCAGAGTAAAGTCTCCCTATTGCAAGACCAGTGAGAACAGACAAGACATCTCCTGTGGACACACATGAACCCCGGGCATCAGCACTTGTATTTTCAACTGGTCAGCTACAACCTCTCACTGACAGGAGAAGTTCAGCTCTCCCTGCTGCAGACACAGAAACAACACTGATGCACAGACAGATAAACGCTAGGAAGGCACGAACATCAGCTTCATCTTATCTGGAGCAATCTTTCAGCCATATAATAAAATAGAAATATCTCGAAGACCTTAGAACAAACCGTTTTTTCGTCTAGCAACCACACCTCCCCTTCCAGACTCCACGTGGGCTGTGGGTTTAATCCTCCTGCACTGACACTGGCTGGAGCAGAGCCACCCCTTAACTCCACCGACTGCTCCGTTGCTGTATGCTTCAGGCAAAGTGGCATTCAGCTGTGCACGCCTATCAGGGCTCTAATACTGGAAATAGAAGTGGAACAGACAACCAAGGTAATTTAATCTACCAAGATAATTCACTTTCAGTATCACCCTCCATCCCCTCCCACTGCCCCAAATGAATCAGTGACAAGTGCACAGACTTTTCCTAACACAAAGGGAATTGTATGCCAATTATCTCTACCCTTCATTCTATACAAACTGCATAACTCTCTGTATGCAATTCTGAGCTTATTGATACTGCTGTGAACAGGTACAGCTTCCACATAAGTAACGACATTGCTAATGCTGTAAAGTAGGATGGAGATATGAATTGGGCATGTGTTACTTAATGCAACTCTCTGAAGTCAGATTTAACTTTCTGGATGCTTTTTTCTTGTTGCTGCTGTTTGGTTACTGAAAGCATGAAGCTCAACATGTCAACCCACACAAGAAGAAAGCCTCTCCTCTATCCCTATCTGTCCATACCCTGCTTCCTTGCAGGGCATGCAAACACAAAACAGCTCCTGTAGCTGGAGTGAATTGAGATATGAAAAGCAAGAAAATCCCCCTCGGCCCAAGATTTTCTCAGTGAGGTGTCACCTTTTATCCCTTCCATAGACTACTGTTCAGAGCAGATACTTCTTTGAAGTACTCCCTTTCCCTGCTCAGAAAGAAGAAAACAACTTCAGCTATGGAAGTATCTAGGCTCCTTCTTGAAAGTCAGGATGTGATATAGAAGATTATTAAATCTTATATATAAGACTGTTCTTCACTCTGCAAGTTTTCCATTCACTCCTTCTTACATTGTGTAAGCCTGATGGACAGTTACTTCTCCGTCCCTCATCTGAAAGGTTGCCAGCAGTTTCGCGGAATCAGGCTGGGTAAGTCAACTACAGTGACTCCTTCCCACAAGGGATAATGCAAAGTGTTTCACACTTGCCAAGGGACCGAATCCATTCATTTCTAATAATGGCAGGCTTTCACCAGATCTCCTGCATAATTCTTAATCAGGCATTTGTACGTGGTCTTACCAGTGACGGAAGCAGTTGCTTAGCCCTGACACCGCTGGTTCACCACTCGCAATCTGCAGGTCAGGTGAATTGGGAAAGACTTCTCGGTTACGGAGTGCCAGAAAACGGAGGGAAATCTGAGCTGGAGCTTGTGCATTTTTAACACACAAATGTTAGCACACGTAGAGAACCCAAGCCTCACCTCCCTCCCCTTCTTGCTCTACCAAGGGCAGAATGAAGAGCATAAGAGCAGTCACCCCATTTATGCGCTTCCCATAGCTCCACCTTTCCCACCACTCAGGTTATGCGTCTGAGCATCCTGTATATCACCCAAGCTCTCTTGGGTCACTAACATGATGTCTTTGATGTCATTGCTGCAACTATCAACCCTGAAGCACAACGTGATGATTGTTTCCCTGACTCACATTCACAGCACATTTGTTCCAGTAGGCTTGAGAATGAGGGGACGAGGCAGGCTAGGCTTTACTGCTCGGTAGGTTTTTACTCCAATCTAATTAAAAACATTCAGCAATTCACTGAAGTTCCTTGCATACTGCACATGTCCCATACCTTAAAATAAGATTAGAAAGCAAATAGCCTGATATTATTTTTTTAAATGCACTCCACAGATGGAGAAGATTCCTCAGAAATTTCTTTGTGATACTATACAGAAACTGCTGAACCAGAAAATTCAAGCTTCTTCTGAACTATCCTGTTTTCGTTGTTATTGTTAATGGCTTTTTTCCTTGTCTAAAAGCTAACAAGGAAAGCCACTCTTGGTTCTCTGACATGCAGAGAAGTGACAGTACGGCTCACTGGAAACAGTCAGCTCTGGTCACCTTGGTCTGAAACTGGGTCAGGGATGCCAGCTTACGGGTGTACCCAAGGAATATGCATTTATCTGGGGATTCAGATGCTGAGGACAAGACCACCCTTTTCCAGCAGGCAGAACTTGGGTAGTTCCGCTCTAGCACTCAGACAGGGCAGCCTTCTCATAACCAAGGCATGCTTATGCATAATTTTTTAAACAGCCTCCATTTCTGAGAAGCATGTTGGGGGATCTATGTGAACATCCAAGCCAAGCCCGGCACTGCTGCACCTCTTCAATCCAAAGGCAAGCCGCTGCTGGGAGATGGCCACCGCAGCACGTTGTGTTGATGCTTGTGGGAGAGCGTGCACCAATGGAAAGTTGATCTACCTTCAGTATTAACACCACTGGAGAAATTCACTGGGAAAGATTCCAAAGACTCCATGATGTTTGTAACTCCATCCCTGCTACTGAAAACAGACCGTTTGCCCATCAAGAGTCACCACGACTTGGGAACTGATGCAGAGCACAGTGCACACAAAAAGCCTGTGATCACGTTGGAAAGCTCTTGCCATCAAGCAAGTGCTAAAGGATCCCCCAGATGGGCTAGCTATCACACCACCAGCTCTCAAACTCAGCCTTTTTCGGGAACTGTCATTAAATGCCTCAAAAGTTGCTTGTCCTCATCTCCAAAGGCAGAGTGCCCTTAAGCTGTACAGCTGAGAACAAATTCCTTCAGGGTTGTACCAACTAGTTAAGGGATGGAAAGCAATTACCTTTATACCCATACAAATGAAACTCCACCGATGCAATTAACTATCCCTTGTCATCTATTGTTGAATTTTCTGAAAGCATATGCTGTACACTCTCTCCTCCCCTAGCTTTTCCACAATTTCAATCAGTTTGTTTTAGCTAATGTAATGGAACCTACCTATTCTAGAGAAATAACATATGGCTGGAAATTATCTGAGTATTTTTAAATGTCTTTTTTCATTTTAAATATAATTTCAGTTGAGATTTTGCAGCTTTCATTTCTATTAATAAATTACCATTTCTTCTTTATAAGTGATGAGCTAGTGTGTCATGTAATTTTTTCCTCTAAATAGACCAAGACTTTGATCTAATGCAAGCCCTTGCTGGGAGTAGAAAGACTTTCTGTCTAATTTAGTTACGAAAAATATTCAATTAAACTTGGGAGTTTAATTCATTTAGTTATGAAAATTAAATGAGCTCAATAAGGCACATTTGATTCGCCTCAGAAAAAAAAAATAAAAAGAAGAATCTCTGAAAGGGGAACATATAAGAAGGGAGAACAAAAGTAAATTTTAATGCTCACATTGAAAAGTGGATAACATGAAGAGCCTGAGTTCTGTTTTGTGTGCCTACATAAAACATATCCACAATGAGTTCATGGAAAATTTATATTCAGAAGCTACATGAATCTCTGATATTAATACCCTAATTGTCTCCTGGGTAACAAAGATCCCTGTAAGTTATAATCGAGTCCACCACAATTAAGGGAAGATCTGGCTCCCCACATTGGGAACACACCACCCATAGACAACTCTTCTCCATCTCCGTTTGGTGAAAAAGGAAAATATTCGAATTATTTTTCGAATCCAGAGCAGAGCAACTTGGATCTCTCCGACAGAAGCCCCGGTCTAGTTCTGCAGCCGTCGCTTACCGTTTTTGCAGATAGGGCAGCACTGATCGGGCTCATACACCGGATCCACACACTCGGTCTGGGGACAAGCCGAGACAGTGCACAGCACCTCACCATTGGCTTCACAGCGACACTTCTCACACGGAGAAACCTGAAACACAAATCCAGTCATCTTTTAACTCTCTTCACTTAATGCCCTCCTTAAGTGTGCAATGCCTACTTTCCCATCTGCATTGTTCTTTCTTTCACCTCTTTTTCTTCCCCTCTTTAAAACAAAACAAAACAAAACAAAACAAAACAAAACAAAACAAAACAAAACAAAACAAGACAAAACAAAAAACAAAACAAAACAAAACAAAACAAAACAAGAGAGAGCTTATTTTCTTATTGTGGTCTGAATAATGCGGAGAGTGAAACTGAGCTCCTGAAGAGCAAGGACCACAACACAAAACAACACAGGTTCTGCTCTGAATGTGCGCACCAAATGGGAAAGTCAAAGGGATCCTGCGAACAAGAACACTTTATACTTTTAACACAAATAAAGCAAAAATTTCCCTACCACATTTCTAATGAACTTGCAGCAAATTATTAATAATCGAGATGAAATCCTGTTTAATTCTATTAGAGGTTCAAAAGTAGTTTAGCAAAAAATATTGTATTTAAGGAAGTAAAATTTTGCTAAATCAAATATGAAACTTCCTTTAATGGAAATCCTTATTGCAATTTTTCCAGGTTTGAAAGCTTTTTGGCACCAGGAAATTGTATTTTATTGAAAATTATAATTTTCAAGGAGAAGTCAGGAAAGAAACATTCTTCGAATACAGGTATTTCCCACAGGTTAATTGTATTGGGATCACTCTTGTAATACTTGTAACTTTCTGAAAAGAAACTGCAATTCAAAGAAATGGGTGAAGCAAAATACAGGTCATCCCTTTTACATACTGAAATGTTACTGGTTTTGAAGAACTCTATGGAATACGAGTACCATGAGATGATTACTTGAATGACCTACTTCAATGACATTAATTCTAAACAAAACAACATCAAGGCCCTATTTAGGAAAAAATGGACTTTCAAATGTCTGCACTTGCCATGTGTACAGCTCCAGCTGTATCCTACAGCATTGCTGACCAGGCACTGCACATTGCATTGCTGATGCCCTTGTACCACACAAGGAGCTGGAGGTAGGGAGAAGCAAGGGTGCTAAAGAGCAATAAACGGTATACTGTAAATCTCATTGCTGTACTCTAAAAAAACCCACACTGGCATCCACGCTAAGATTTGAGGATGAAAATGTAGCTGAATGTTATTATCAGTGCTCCTCTAAATCTACAGTCTGTGCAGATTCTAGGTTTACTTAAGGATGAGGTATTTTTTTATAGACCCTTTTTCATTCCAGATTCCAGTTAATGCTAAACAACCATCCGTTGCACTTCCTCCAATAAAAGCAGAGTAACCTCAAACAAAATATTTTCTATGAGGAACCATCCAGACATCTAACTTGCACATCATCTGCTTTCTTCTCCCTATTTCTTAGGCAGCCCATCACATTTTTCCTCAAATCCATTCTCTGCTTGCTTGCTTCTTTCACAGCCTTCTCACTTCCAAAGTTCAAACACGCTGGTGCTTGCACAGCATCATCTCCAACTAAATGCTCATCCATGCTTTGCCACTTCTCTTCCCACCTGCCAGGGCTGTTATTTGCTTATGCACTCACGTCTCTTTTCATGCCATCCCCTCTGCTTAGAAAGCCTAAACAGGGTTTCTTACTGTGCTGCTTTCTGCTTTTATTGCTATTATTTCTTTCAGTCTTCCTTCACCAGCTACTCACTTCCAGTTTTCTCTTTACACTCTACCTAAGATAACACCACACCGCACATTTATAAAATGCAGTAAGGAGGCTGACAGCCCAGTACTGCAGATTTTTATTGCAGGCTTTGGGACAAGAAGTTTGTCCTGTAATTGTTTATAAAGTGCCATTTTCACTTGAAGAACCAGAGTGTCAGTAGCTGAGGAGGCTTCTGATCCGGTGTTCAGAATTGAGAGGTTCAGGTATTCCAGGTAATCACTTGAACTGCACGTGAAATTTTGAGCATCAACAAACCTGAGCTCCTAACTATCTGCAAGTCAATAGTAAGAAGCCTTCCCTCTGGAGTTAAATTCAGCAGCAATACCTACTAAGTTACGAAAACATGCTTTTTGGGGAGAATTGATTGATTTTTTTAAATTAATCCTATCCAATTAATCCTACTAGACCTCTATTCCAAGGATAAGGCTCAACAAGGCAAACCTATAGCTTTCAAATGCTTTCAACATTTTTCACCATCATTTGAAAAAGACGACAATTTGCCAATGACCACACTTCAACGAGATCAGTAACTACAACAACAGATATGCCCTCTCCCAGGACTTCACTTAGTAGCTATGGCACTCAATATTAGAAGTGATACAAAAACTAGAGTATCTGATGATAATCAGGAAATAAGACAGCACATAGATGTTATTCCTAAAATCTCTCAACTGTAAAATTCAAATATATTCTAATTAATTAGATCATTTACAAGCATTCCAAATTTGACAGAAGCCTAAAACTCCTAGAAGAAGCAGCCATTTAATGAAGCATTGAAAATACTACCTTGTTTCCCTGAAAATAAGACAGGGTCTTATAACATTTTTGCTCCAAAAGATGCTTACTTTTTTAAATGGATAGTTGCCTGGACACTATTTAAAATAACTTTTTTAATGAACTATAACTAGGACTTATTTTTGGAGTAGAACTTATATTTCGAGCATCCTCAAAAATCCTGAAAAATCATCCTAGAGCTTATTTTTTGGGTAGGTCTTATTATCAAGGAAACATGGTACTGAATGAGAAACAGTATTGATCTAATATTTATCTAACAATGATTATTCAGAATAATGCATTTCCATCGTATATAGCACAAACACTTGAAGACTTCATCTTCCATGAATGAAGAACATTGTTAACATGATACTGCAGTCATGAATACCCTTCCTGTGTAATAGATCACGGGACTTCAGAGAAATAACTGCAGTACACCTTTAGGAACTACTGTCGTCTGTACAACCCACCAATACAAGCAATGGTAGAAGAGTTAAGGAAGGTCTCCACATGCTTATTTATACAAAGCTCTTTTACAGCACGTAAGTGAACCACAGTGGCTGCTAAAATGGTACTAGCATCAACTTTCATCTGTTAGTCTTTGGACTAAATGGTAGTGTGTGGCTTTTTATATATCATCAGGATGTAGCAGGAACTGTGGAAAAATGCCACTTCTGCAGCTTAATACTTGGAGACATAATCATCACTAGAGAGAGCGAGAGGGGAAATAAGTGCGTATATATAACAACAGCTAAATGAAACAGAATGAAAAGACAGATTTGGCCCTTCATATCTTGTCTTCCATTCCTACAAGGTGAGTGCACTGCCTGCAGCACAGTTCCCAGTGGCAGCCAATGCAGCGAGCATCCCGCTTGCACATCTGGAAATGACCAGCCCAGCAGCACTCAGGCTCAGCACCATCTGACGTAGCCAGGCTGGACTGGAAATAACACCATCTATCAACCTCCCTCTGAAGACTGATGATGCCACCTCTCTGTAGCCTATAGATGAAGCTATTAACTCTACAGCAGTAGTAGCTCTGCCTATGCAAAACCTGGGGGAAGAAAACAAGAGACACAAAAGTCTTAATTATTCACCAGACGGCTGTAAAACCTGTGGAAAATAGAGTACATATGGAAAAAAAAAGAAAAACAACAACAAAAAAGAAAAACAAACAAACAAAACAAAACACGTATTTAAAATTGTTTAAAGGGAAGTTTATGACCAGATGTATAAATAGAGTTGCAGATGTTGTAAGAAAGCAAACACACCGTTGTGTAAACAGGTAGATTTCCCACTAGCGGGGCATGAAGAAAACAGTAGTTTAGTAAGGATAGTAGGTTTATCCAGCAACTTAGTGTAAATTGCCATAATTAAGAAGTGACAAATCATTTGCACTCATTGAAGTTCTGGTCCAAAGTAATTTGAGCTTTCTCCTCCCCCTTTCTACATGTCAAACTCTAATTAAAATCCAAAATAATCCAAAAACAAACCAACAAAAACTCTGAATTAAAAATATAAATATATAGATTACGCATTTGGTTCCTTGATTCTTGAAACATTTAAGTTTTTTTAAAAAATCAATCATAATGCCAAACTGATTTGCTAGTGTCCTGGAATTTCTAATAATATTTCCTTGCCTACACATCTCAGCAGAACATGAATGGGGTTAGGCTGACAAGAATAAACCTATCAGCCATGTTTTTACTTCTCTGTGCCTTCTGTGCCACAGGTGTTTCAATATCCGTTTGGACTTGTTGACTTTCAGATTTCTAAGTTATTCATAAATAAATAGGAAATTTGGTAGCAGAGAAATTCTAAACAAAACACACAGAACAGCTTTCAAAAGCACTAGGTCTTTCCAAAACCATACTATACTTCTGAAGAGAATTTATGATCCTTGTAAGACTTTTTAAGTCAGCCTGAATTTTCAAATCTTACTGTGAGATCACAAAACATCTAGTAGAGCACACGGTCAGCAATCTCCAGCCCCAGCGTCGAATTTTATTCTCACTCCATTTCACTGATAAAGGCTTCTGCTCCCAGTTCCACTTGCATGGACGCTGCGATCCCTCTGCCACCCTGCCTAATGGTAACACACAGAAGAGTAGAGGCGGTGCTGATGGAAACAGCTTTACGAGACCTCATCCTTCCCACACACATGTTCTGCGTCACCATCCATGTCCTTTTGGAAAACAGAAAAACACGTGCACATACACATACGCATGAGAAAAGCCTGCAGGAAGGTCTGTGAATCAAAGAAGAAATGCATCAAACCTCCCATTCCCTGGCATACTCAGTTTCCGAGTTAGCACCGGCTCTGGTCAGGGTATTTTTTTTGCCATGCCAAGCCATATATGAATTTAATATAAGCAAACTCCCAAACTTGCATGCATATTTATAAAACTATACATAAATGTTTGTGCAGGTACTGTCACTTAAAAGTTAGGAGGTCATCTTTTCCTTCCTTCAGTGATCTCTAGTACTCTTTGCCACAAACAGTAGGTGCAGATACAGAGAAAAATCAGATTGCTATCCATTTATAACACCTTCCCTGACCTTAATCAAGAAATGGCACATTAGTAACCTCTCCAAGACCATCAACTTTAAACTGTGTAAATGGCCTTTGAAATTGTGTGCAATTACTTGCATTTGCAATGGCTTCCACAGAGCAGCAGCAATCTGATTACATCTGTACTTCACCTCTCCGGATCGCAGTGGCACAGGCACACAGCTGCATTTACTTTTTTTGTGCTCACAATATTGAAACCAACATTGAAGGTCAACTTAAAATCAAGGCCTCCACATGTCAAAATAAATAGGCTGTAGTTCCACTGCCTAACTACATTGGTAACTTTCCTTGTGCATCCCAAGTGGGCATCCCTTCTCACTCGTGTTTCCAAAGCTGGCAGGGAAAACAAAGCAGGAAGGAAAATGATGTTTCATTACAAGACAGTATCAGCACAAGAGCTAAAGGCACTGTGGTTAAATAGAAAACTGAAAGACAAAAGTCTTTTCAGAACATTTCTGTAAATGTCACCGTTCGGCATTCCCTTTTTATCAAGGCTGCCAGACATGTTCCAAGGTAACAAGAAGCCCTACAGTTTTATCCTCTCACTACATGCTTAGTACAATAAGGTACGTTAAGCTTGCTTTACACTATATAAAGACAAGGAAAAGCAACACATTAGAAGAGCATGCAGGAGAAGCCTTTAAAACTTGGACAGGGAGACCTATGCAGTCCATGTGCAGAAGCATCACTGTTTCAACCACCCCTCACAATTAACTTCTCTGGAAAAGGAGGGATCTCACAATCCATCTCCAAAAAGGTCACATCAACTAGCTGCTGTTAGAAGTACCTTCTTCCTCTTAAAGTACTGTCACCCTGAAGCTGAATGCAATCCTTGAGGGTGACATGGAAAAAGGGGAGGATGACATGACGCTTTCTGCCATGCTTTGAAAAATCACTGATGATCCACATGTTACTGCCTAAAGAGAATAAGGGGAAACACTGAGATTTATTCCAGAGAGAGTGATTCTTCTCCTTAATTTATTTATTTTTCAAGAAAGTTAAATAATGTGGAAAGACATTATGAACCAAAATTAAGTTTCCAAGAACACAGAGATACCACAGAGAACAGAGGCAGCAACTTATTTACAGCCTTCACAAATACATTTCTTTTTCTCCATCCTGAGAGAGACTCAAGCTGCTAGAACCCTGAACTGGACTTTGTACTCTCCTCAATATATTCAGCTCAAAAATCTCAGGTGTATTCAGAAATGGGTTTTGAACCATCCCTGTACCTAACAGTCACTTACAAGCAAGTTCTTAGAACCTGCTTGCAGATCTCAGCTACAATAAAATCCTAATGGGAAAAAAGGAAAGTTGGCAACCAGGGAATTGGCCTCAACTCCCAAAACTTTTCAGTGCACTGTAATAAGTCACATTTTCAATGATAATAACCTTGTGTGGTGATGCTAAAAAGGCCCTACTCTAAAAGGATTTCCCTCAACATAAAGCTTTTCAAGTCCTTTGTTTAGGTACGACTGTAATGCAGATTGCAAACCACGTTCTTATGAAAAAGAAGGTCCATAGTCATTCTCGGAAAGCAAACATTATGCAACATTGGCAGCACAGTTTAAACAGCAAAAAAATGAAAAGAAAAATGACTGTTAGGAAAAAGGTACCACCACAGATTGAATACTAGAAACAGAAGTCAGCCCACAAAACCCTGCTTGATCCCTGCAAAGTGTAAGTTTCACAGGAAACAAACATCATGCTGGAAATTCTTGTAAAATCCACATCACTGTCAAGTATCATCCTTTCAAGTAGCATTTTTTACTGTAAATACCAAAGGAACTAATCAAGATCAGCCACCTCATTAAAAAACGTTACAGTAGAGCAACAAAGATTGTGTTTAAGGGGAATATTTCACAGCACCGCAGAAGCAGCATTAACACAGAAATGAAGCGGGGAGGGGGAGGCCCAGAACGCCCTCTGAGAAAGCACCCAAGGAACGAAATGACAGAAGGACCCACAAAAACGACTCCTGGCTTCAGCCCTTACCATGAACTCCTCCAGGGTCTGGTAGGTCTTCCCTCGGAACTCGCAGTAGTTCTTCCTCTCCTTGCACTGCGGGCAGCACTGCGTGGTGTCCACATGCAGGCAGCGAGGGTGGAGCCTGGGGCACTCGGGCTGGATGCACAGCGGGCCCTCCTCAGTGCACAGGCAGGGGCAGGCCGAGGGGCCCGGCGCAAACTTCTCCCCGATGGCGTAGACGAAGCCGCTCTCGTCCACGCAGCCTTTCCCGCGGTAGTCCGGGTAGACGTACTCCTCCGGAGGCTCGGGAGTGGCGCTCGCAACAGCTTCTGGGAGAGTCGAATCTTCAGCCACCTGAGGTTCCTCGAGAGCGGCGTCTCTCTGCTCTTGCACTTGGATGCTCCTGGATTTACCGCTCGTCCCCTGACTGCTCCAAGCCTGCTTTTGCTTAGTCCAAGACTCCTTGTTCGAGTAGTTCCTGTTTCCTTTGCTCTTCCAGTCCCTGCCGCCCTCCTCCCTTCCGCTCCTGCCGATCTCATTCATTTTCCCCGGGCCTGTCTGGCTGTCCCGTGTCGATGTGTGATCTCTCTTTTCCTGGCTCGCCTTTATCTCCTGTTTGTCTTGAGCCTTGGCCAGTTTTTGTACGGGTATGGTGGAGCTACAGAGGGCAACCATGAGGCAGCAGGTTACGAGAAGAGAGCTAGAGAGAGCTCCAATTGCCATTGCAGTAGAGCTGGGCATCACCTACTGCATCCCACAGGGGACACTGCATTCACATCGGAGGGAAGCGCTTCTCAGATCCACAGTCCCTAGGAAGAGAAGGATTAGGAACACTTCAGCTTCTGCACTTCTCCCCCTCCCCACGCCTCCAACATCTCAAACAATATGCAACCTGTCTCGGTAGTTTATGCAAAAGGCAAACAGCCTAGTGCTGCATCCCTCCTCCCCGGCTCTGACAAGTCTTATAAATAGCAGGGCTGTGGACACAGACCGGGCATCTTCGGCTCTGTGAAAGCACCACGCAGAACTCGGGAAGTTAGGACGTGCAAAGGCAGATTCATGCAAAAAAAAAAAAAAGGACATATGTGGGCTATTTTTCCTTTCAAATGACAAGACGTGAAGAGGACGGAGGCTGAATTAAATGGAGCTCCCCAAAACACAGTAGAGTGCGGAACAGAAATCAGCCAATTGAGCCCTATTTGCTGACTGCATGAACAGTATTTCCATTAACCTCTTATTCAGTCTGAAGTGTGTTGGGTATTTCTTTTTTTAATACCTGCCGCTGAGCACATTTATTTTAAAGACAACTGAAAACAAGCATATTAAAGCGAGCAGAGCTAAACTACTTCTCTTCCGAACTACCTAAACAAGCACACACCACCTCTTTCTCCCCGTGATTTAAAGGCAAAGCAGAGCCGTTAAGAGTTTCCGCAGCAGAGGGTTATAATTTAACCCACGTATTCCAGGAGTTCAGCAGCACTCCCGGCTCCTGTCCTTAAGACATTGAACATTAAATTTAATAAATAAATAAATAAATGAAATACCACAAACGACAATACGCACACTACTCCGCCAACGATAAGCAAAGATGCTCCAGCCTCCCGGCACGGCCCCACCTCCGAGGTACCGCTGTTCAAAGCCATTTAAAAGCCTCCCTGCCCGCCCGTCCGCCTCCCCCGGCCCTCACCGCCGGCACCGCGGGGCAGCGCGCTCCGCCCGCCACACGCTGCCCGGCCGCCGCGGGGGAGCCAGGGCGCCACGCCGCCTGCCCAAACTTTCCGGCGGCCCGGGCAGTGCCGCCCGACCCCCGCCACGGTGGGGTGGGAGGGAGCCGGGGCC
>VWYH01009117.1:1225649-1259452 GCA_013399365.1 Pampusana beccarii
TGCGCCCCCTCGCTCGCTGCGCTGCCCGGCCGGCGGGGAAGGACTGGCCGCTCGCCGGGGGACGGCAGCGCCTGGTGCGGCCGCGCAGCGCCCCTACCCGCGCCTCCCCGCCCGCGGCGTGTGTGTGTGCGGGGGAGGTGCGTGGGGGGGCAAACCCACTCGTCCCGCCCGCAGGGCTCCACGGCGGGCAGGCTCCGCGCCTCTCAGCCGCGCCGGGGGAGGGGAGAGCCTGGCGCAGCAGGAGGGCGAGCGGCTGCCGGGAGGCTACGGGGTGCAGCGCGGGCTCGTTGGGGGTCAGTCCCGCACGACGACGGCTGAAACTTTTGCCGGTGTAACGCTGCCGCTTCGGGACGTGAGCTCCGCACCCGCGCAAAGCCTGCGGCGCGATGCGGCGGGGATGGGCGCGCTCCCCGCTGTGTGAGGCGCGTACCCGCTGCCGAGGCTGCCCCCTCGGGAGGGGAGCGCGGGTGCCCGGCTGGCACCGCCGCACGCACCTGCGGGGCTCAGCTGCAAACCCGCGCTATAGCCGAGCCCTGGGCGCGGGCGGAGGCCGTTGAGCAGCGTTTAATCGGGGCAGCGCAGGCTGTGCCCGGCTCTGTCCACACTGCAGCGTCAGATCGCTCTGCTTTAACTCCCTCTTGTCTTCAGCCTTTTCTAGCCATGAAGTGGTGCATGATTTGCTCGTTGAAATATTTACCCACGCTTTTGAATAGCTGATGAACGCTCTTGTGCTTAGATATAATTATGTTTTTCTCCTTTATACTTTTTGATACGGAAAATGGACAGAATGGTCTATTGCAAAGATGATGGCTGAAACCCAGATAGCGAGTCTGTTGGGACAGAAATGCAAAAGAAAAGCTAGAGAGTGATCTTTAAGCTTGATGCTTTTGTTCTGGAGCTGAGCAAGGGCTTGGAACCCAAAAGGTTATTTATTTATGTGCTTATTTATTTTTAAGCCGCATTAACTGACACTCAGGTATAATCTTCTATGAGTTTTGCTTTACAGATGTTCCAGAGCAGTCCCAGCTGCACTAACCCTTCTGCTGCAGTAGCTCTTTTGCATATCCTGCTGTGCCCTACTCGTGGCTGGGGCTGGATTTCCTGAAGTACTTGGCATTATAACTGAAATTTTAAGGCTAGGCAAAATTTTCTTTTTTTTTTTTTTTTCATTAAAATGGTAGCACTGCAATGTTGGTACTCAGAAGAGCAATGAAAATCTGCTGGATACTAATGTTTCACTGTTAAGTACCTTCATGAGCGCCTGTTATTTGTGAAAACCCAGACACTTGAACCCCTCCAGAGGAGGATGCAGGTGCTGAACTCTTTTGGCTGCCGGGTTCTCGCTATAAACATCTATGAGTCCTGTCTACCAAATTATTTCTATTGACACCATCTCGTATCTCTCAGTCAGATATTCACCAACTAAACAACAGTTTAATCTTCTGAAACTTTAAAATACAAGACTAAAGTTTTGAAGGATACAAAGAATTCAAATGTTTCTATAGATTGTGCTAGTAAAATGAAATTCCAGATTGCTATGGGGCTTCTAGGCTAAGCCTCATAGAGTTAAGGTAGACCTTTCTCATTACCTGATTAATAATAGTTAAGAAGTATTTGTCTTTAAATTATCATCTAATTACCTCTGAATAAAGAATGGAATCTTTACCTCTTCTAAAACCAGTATTTTTATGACTTACGTAGCTTAAACTCTGACATGGGGTGAGCAACCAGCACACCGCATTGCTAATTCTAGAAGAACAACTTGAACTTTTGCATTTTCAAGCATGTAAGCTTTGCTGTCAAACAGCAGCTAATTGTGGCTAGAGCAAGACAGAAAGAAATAGGGGATTTGGGAAGGCAATGCTACTTCTGTAATAAAGAGGAGAGAGAAGCCAATTTATGGTTCTAGCATTTTCACGTTTCCAGATGAAACTTTGGTACAAAATCTGAGATCTTCAGCATCCAGACCTCTCTTTGTAGGAGGTCTGCCTCACCCAGATCTAATTATATGGCACACAAATCAGCCAGGGCTTAAAGTTCAAGATACCACTGTGTAATAAGAAGGGCAAAGCCTCAGAGCACTTTCACAGCAACAAACGGCAGCTCGTCATAGCCTTCTTGGCAAAGTAAGAGGTAAATACCCTCGTTTCTTTATCTATAAGATTTCTCACCGGACTTCAGCTTCTGTTTATTCAGGTTCATAGGTATATTAAGTGGCAGATGGTACCTGATATTAGGACCCTTGCAGAACTGAGACCCGACCGCTGCCATAGTATCAAACTGTGATATATTATAGTCAAACAGCAGATATTTAAGAAAGTTTTGGTGTTTCCTTCAGTGTGAATTCTGAACTAGAAGAAGAGAGAAATACAAGAATCTATTACTTGAAGGCTGCTTTTAACAACGTCTTTAATGTGAGTTTTATACCCCTGGTATAACATAGAAAACCCTGGAGACTGAAGTCCTTCTGTTTATTCACAGAATGGATAATGGCATAAAACCACAGACCCAGGTCTCCCCACTCTGCTCTCCCTCCAGGCAGCAGCAGGAAGGACGACTGTGTCTCTGGATGAGCATCCAAGTCTGCATCTTGTTCAAGATGCTTTCACTTCTGCTGGGTCTTGTCTATGTGATGAGAACTTTGCACTAGCTAAATCAGAGCTGTCCTGTGCGCAAAACAGTCTGTGCTGGTTTAACTTAATTTTACTAAGAATTGGCTTAATTTTACTGGGAACAGCTGAATGGAAAACAAACAGGAATGCAGTAGCTGAAATAAAAATGGTGCTGGCAAGGAATGACTTAAGTTAAACTGGTGTGATTACCGTCTCCATTGGACCAGGTTCAAGATGGTGAGAATAGACATCCTTGTTGAAGATAGCTGGCTATTAGTCAGAAAAAGTTAAATGTCTGCTCCATGAGATTAAGGAGACTGAAATTTTGAACAATGTTTTTGAAGATAACCTTGGTGTGAAACATGGGAACTCAAGCACAGGATATATTCTTTATCAAATTAGAATCAGTTGTTTGCCTGGTTAATATCAATATAAACGCAAAACCTCACAGCTATGCAAGCACTTCATCTGGACATCTAAGAGCACTGAGGATAACCATTTTTATCCTCATATATAGGTAAAGCGAGGATACGCGCGTACTCAGCCCAGCACAGGCATGCAGCCCCCACGCAGCAGGGGATCACCTAACACACACATCCCTTCACATGAACTCACGCAGGCAGTGTGCCCCATCATCACTGCTTTAATAAAAGATGTATCCCCTAGTGTGCCCTGTCTTCAGTGAGAAGAGAGGGAAAGAAAAGAGGAGGAAGGTCCATCAAACCTGAGGAGCCAGGCAGGGCATGACAGGTGGGGGACAGTAGAAGACCTCCAGTGCAGCCGGGGAGCTGGGGGGTGGTATTTAGAGAACCTCACACAACAGCAAGATAGGCTTTGGTGACAGCGTGTCTGCTGAGCCCTTGGTGAGATTGGGGCATGCTTGGGGGGAACAGTGCCTTAGGAGGGGTGAACCACCTGTGCCCATCTCAGCTCAGCAGCTCAGGGACTTGAGAGGGGAGAAAACATCCCCAAAGCATGAGTCTTCTGGGAAAAAGGGTGGCCATGTTTTTATTTTGCTTCGTTTCATTATTCCTTCTGAAGGGAAGAGAGTTGTTATATGAAAGGTATTTTTTCTTGTGGTACTAAAGTGGCAGTTGTTCAAGGAGGTTCACATCACAGCTTTCGAAAGGTAGCAATTTGTGCAATAGTGTTAGTCCAGCCGTGTAAAATAAGGCCTTCAAATAGCAGTCAGTCTGAAGACAGAAAGAGAGAGACAAAGCCAAGGTACATATTACTCTAACAGATCATGTGTATTTAAAACGCTGGATTATAAATAAGCAGTTTAAACAACTCTTAAAAAAAAAAAAGTAAGCTTCCGTAACTATTTTTAAACTAGGTTAGCTTTCACCTTTTCATTTTTATTTCTTCTGTTTTCCTCATGCCACTTGTCAAAGGATACTGAAAACGTACTGCTTCAGCTTTCTTTCTTCACTAGTCTGCTGTCTCGTTATTTGATTGATAAGTAGTTACTGAAGAAGTATTACACAAGCTGTAGTTACAATCATGTCTTCATTAATTGTTTTTAAATTATTCAATTTGTCACATATAATGATATGTTACAACATTATTTTTTTCTGCTTCATGTGCGTGAAAACAAAACTTTAAAAACGTTTGTCATTTAAAGTTTAGGCTCTTCAGTGCAAGGACTCTACACTTCTATAAATCACAGTCTGCATGCTGGGATATAAATAATGATTTTTTTATTTTAAATTTTGCTTATTACTGGTAATACAAAACCAAAATTTCTGTAGACCAGTTGGAGATTTAAACTTTAGAAGTCAAAAATTTATGAAACATTTTTTAAAGGAAATTTTTGCTGCTACTTGTTGGTGTTCTAAGAACTCCCACTTTAGCTTATGATTTTTCTCATTATTCAGCAAAATGTAAATATAATGGATTTTTTTAAAAAAAATAAAATATCCTTAATTAAAAGCATTCCTAACAAGTCTCATTACAAAATTTGGGGGAGAGGACTGGTTTTGTTTAAACCAACTCAGAAAAGCTCTCTTTCTTTGGTGAGATCAGTTTCCTCTCAATTAGAGGAGACTCTAATGCAGGTATTCCTCCACCTCAGTAACAGTTTGCTTCTAAGTCCATGAAAGAGACAGGGAAAAACATGCTGCCTGTATATGCCTTGTATATGAGATGTCTGCAATTCCGCCACTTCAAATCACTTTTCTATTCTGGCATACCTGTTGCATGTCTAATGGAGGTTTTGCCAATGTGAACTTCAAAAAAGTGTTATTACCATCTTAACCACAATAGTTAAATAATAGGAAAATTTGTATAGTGAAACCTTTGGAGAGCGAGGAAGATTCAATTCAGGACCTGTGTGTACGGGCTCATTCTGAGGAAAGAAATAATTGTCTATTCAAAGTGCAGTGTTTTGTGCTTGTAATTACAGAACACAAGGGTGATTATAAATGGATTTTGATGCACCTCTTCTCACCACAATTTCGGTAGCCTGGGGAAATTGGATGTTAATCATGGCTCACAATGTTATTTGATATTTGTGTCTTTTTGCTTGAAGAGAGGTAACAAATAGTTTTTTGCAGGTACATACACAAAATAACAAGAAACATTTAAATACATAATCTTTCCTATAAACATAGTATTAATACTGTACATTGTTCTTCTCTTTTGCAAAGCCAAAGGAGGCACTAATAACATTTTTAGTTTTCACATTACATTTTTAGTTTTTACATTGTCATTATGTTGGAAAACTAAACAAAGTATTTCCTAAGCTTGTGTTTAGCTCTGCTCAGATGGTATCTGAAAAATGGCTTAGTATTAACTTTTCCTTTTATTGTTTATAATTGTATTATTGTTTTATTTATATTTAAGTTTCTCCAGATATATTTGTGTTTACAGTAAAGTTCTTCGGTAAAGGCAACATCAACTATTACAAGGTTTATGAAAAAAAATAAAATTTCTGTATTGTTTCACATTTTAAGTTAATAGATCTCATGCTTTCACTGCTTTTTAATATTATGGAGGAAAAACAACTAAACCCCCAAAACCTAAAACTTCAGTCTTGATGACTCCTCAGTTCTCACAGGATTTCTTGAATTTTGTTGTATTAAACATTAAACTAGACTTAATGAATAAATGGAATTAAACAAAAAAATTCTTTTGTACCCTACAGGAATACAGGGAAAAAGAAAAGCTATTATTGTAAAAACTGATTTAGCATTGTAACTCACAACAATATCTAGTTCCATTTTCTAAGTGTCTTTAAAACTTCCACAACAGAAATTGTACTGTTTAGAATTTGTTTTTCTTTAAATTACTTGGAAAAACAACATAGATTGTTTTCTGAATGACATATGTGTGTATATATATATGATTTTTTTAAGACATTGTTCATATTCGAATACTCATGTTGACTTTATTAGCATAAAAACATTTATTGTTTGGTTTGTAATTATAAACTCTTGTCTCCTACAAATATAAGCCCTTAAGAAATAATTTTTAAAAGTCTTTACAGTTTTTCATCATCAAATATGTAAAATCCTATCACAACTGAACCTTTTCCACCATGCCTCTTATGGGATACTCTCCAAAGCTTACTGAGCATGAACCGCTAGATGTGAAGCCTTCAGTGATATACTTTCCAGAACACGTCTTCAGACTTTTTCTATTTGTCCTCCTTTTCTCTCATTGTTACAATCCAATTTTTAAAAACTGAAGCTTTTGCAATGACACTTCATGCATAATGCATACATATCTCCTTACTTTTTGAACCTGGCTGGCTAAGTTCAAACGAACTTAACGAAGGAATTGAATTGTTAAAGCTTCATAAAAAGAGGTGGATTGGTAGAGTCAGTACCCAGAGAAATGCCCAGGGTACATCAGACACCTGGAGCTTACACCTTCTGAAATGCTGGAGTTAACTTATTTAAATACACCAATCTACAATAAAGTTCTGCTAATGCTGGCATTCAAATTATTTTGCTTTCCTGTCATTATCCTTCCCTACGTTATTGTAGAAGTCCCTGTGTCCCTTAGAGAGTACCTCTGATACCGTAGCAGGTAAGCAATGGATTATTTTGTTGCTCTTTTTATGCTGAAGGCCTGGTGAGGCCTTTGAATTAATTCGTAGACATTTGATAATGTCATAGTTTTAGAAACTGGGAAAAATGTAACATTTTGAAAGTTTCATGAATTGCAGATTCCCAAGTGTTCTGTCTTTAGATCTAATTACTGGAGATGATTACATTCTGGAGCTTCTGTGACCACAGAGGCTGGTGATAAAGTTTTTTCTCTAATGAAAAATGTTACATGGCTCAGAAATCATAATTTAGGCTACAAGCTATCACCGCTGAACAACAAAAAAAAAAGGTCAGAGTAAACAATCTTTGGTCTAGAACTTGAGATAGGAAATGGAGGAAAAAAAACCCTAAACACCGTCATTCTGTGTTTGCACACAGGACCTAGACACCCCAGATGCAACTGGGTTCCTTATATGCAGGCACTGCACAAGCTCTTAATGGATTGACTGGTAACCCTATATCTGTACATCCTTGAGTGACCAGGAAAGAAGAGAAAGGAGAGCAGAAATGAGTGGCCTGGAATCATACAGCGAGTCAGTAACTGAGCTGAGAAGTTAATGTAAAGCTCCGGGTTCCTTCTCATCTTCCCTTTTCAATGCTCTATTTACTAGCCCGCATTGACTTATGCCTTCATAAGATATTGAGTGCATAGCTGAATAACTGGTATACTATGTCCCTTAAATGCATACAAAAATTTGGGTTCTCAGTTGTGCAAAAACTTGGTGCCTTGTTTGGTTGCTACCAGCAAGCCTTGATGTACTGATGTCCTTAGGACTACTGTCACAAACAGGGTGTTCAGGTACCATGGCACAAGGTCTAGCATGAAGGAAAAAGATGTATTCTGTAATTGTGATAACGAATGCAAGTTGGTCATGCTGGTTGAGTTTACTATTTGTTGGAAGAAGATAACAGAGAACAATGCAATGTCCCTGGCTACCCACAGTACTGCTTGAGAGTTAATAAGAGTACGGCCTGGTTAATAATTGACTTTTCAGATTAGGTGCTTGCAAGATCAATGAAGAAAGTGACAGCTTAAATGCTCACAAAAACTCCCCTGTGACACTAGTGACCAGTAAATCAGAGACCAAACACCATACGGAACTACAAGTTCCCTCCCTCCCGTGCCCAAGGACATTTAACCCGTAGTCCTGCCTTCCCTAACCACCAGGCTACCAGCGACTAATTTCTCACTTAATACTGTTCTGCTTTATACCTGTGAAAAATTTTGTTGGAGAAGAGACCAGGACTCCGTCATCACCATTGTCAGGACAGAACAACTCCAGCAGGAAAACGTAAGCAAACCTCATCTAATGCTCAGATCTACAGATCTGCTCAGAGCTTAGAAACAGGTTGGATTCCAGGCTTGTTTTCTTCTAATAGTTCTGTGAAATCTAACTCTAACCAGAACATATTCCATAAACATGACCCAAATAAATTTTCATGTGCTCTAAGGTGTCAGTCCCTACTTCTGCAAACCATATTCAACTTGCTTTCGAACAGAGATCATAGACCAAGAACTGCCAAAAAGTCTGGCTAAAAAAAAAATAAAAAGCTGCATCCTGCTCTAGGACTAAGATGGTTCTTGGAGACATATAAGGGTATTAAACCAAATCAGCCACAAATTAGTTTTCCTGAATCAACCAACCCTAACTTGGTAATCCTCAGAGTGTTAAACTCTTGCCTTTAAAGGTTTTCAGAATACATCCTTCCTTCCGATATTTTTAAAATGAATGAGGCTTTAACATGATTACTGATTCCTAAAGCAGGTTCAGCCTGCTGAACTGGTGTAATAATTTCATACAGAGCTATACCTCAACTTCTGCCTAAGAACAGCAGCAGCCGTAGAGAAGAAGAAAAGGAAAGTAAGATCAATACATCTGGTACCTTCAAGGCTCAGGAAGGCTTTCCACAGTCCTAATTAGTGAAGTAAGTAACTACAATAACAAGGTGTCAGTTTGTTAAAGGACCTCAGCCTACTGGGCACTGAGCTGCTCTGAAAAATGTGACAATCAGTATCACAGTGGACATGAATGTCCAAGACTTATGAAAATTTAGCCCCTAGCTTGCCCTAAAACACTGCCCAGTTCTTTCACTTGGTTCCTAACCACAGTCCAGCCCCATCACTATTTTCTCAAAAATAACTATCAGCTGAGAAAGCAATCTAGGTTTTGACACTGAAATGAGCTTTGTTTCACCAGCTGTTTGATTTCTGAAACTTAGGCAATTACCATTCTTTTTTTCCTCATGTCATCTTTTGTCTTCTTTTTATTGCAAGGTGCCACTTAAATTTATTTTTCCTGACAGATTCAAGAACAGGTGTTTATTTGCACGTTTACAACTTTCACTGACAACTGGGATGAATTCTAGAACTTTTATTGAATAAATTAGTTTTTGTTTTACACCAGTAACTTCTACATAAAGATCATTCAAAGATCTGGGAACCTAAGTTATTCCCTACCACTAAATGTATCATACCATTTACTCTTTTATGCCTGATATTCTGTGGGAGTTTCAGTTTCCTCCTGTATCAGCTGGAAATCAATCACTTCCAATTGTGGCTTTTTTTGTTTGGTTGTTTTGTTGGTGGTGTTTTTGTTTCGTTTTGTTTTTTAATTAAAGAGACTAACAATTCATATGAGTTGTAGCCACAACAGTAGGTGCCCTTGCCATTAGTCCATCGAACACTGGCTGGGTGGGGCCTTTGGAAAGATCCTTTCATAGCAGCTTGCAACCACCCTGAGCAGTCACATTTCTCTCCACAAGTTAAATTTCTTTAAAAGGTCTCATTTTATCCTGAGGCTGAATTTCTATTCCAGTGAATTCTGATCTACAGAGACATCTACTTCCCATTGAAGTTGATCAGAGCTGCAGATGACCGGTTCCTCTATAGCTCAGACCCCTAGGCTGGATTTCTCCCAGAGTACAAATACGTTATTAACATGAGCTAGCTATCTTTGGCTAAAAACCTGGTGAAAAACACTTTTGTGCTTTTCACAGATATGGCACAGACTCCCAACTCTCCTTCTCGAAGGTTTTTGCCTGGAGTTTATTTTAAAACACCTTTTTTTTTTTTTTTCCTAGGGAGGACTTAAGAAAGAAGTAAACATGTAAGAGCAGGCTCTCAGAACTTTTCTACTTTTTCAATTAGACAGAATTGAATGAGATAAAGGAAAGAAAACACCACCAACAAAAAACCCTCCTTCCTCCTCCAATGCTTTTTTCTCTGTTGGGATTAATTTTTCTTTAGAAAAATAGAGGTTATAACTGCTTTTGGAAAAAGAAAATATCAAGAACACCTGAGTTCTTAAACAAACAGTTCCTGCTGTTAAACAAATCCATGGTGAATTGTAGATGAAGAAAAATCCCTGAAGCAGAGGCAAAAATCCAGTACTAGTTCACCAGGTCTGTACCTAGGTTCTTGCTTTGGTACTAATGGGATTTATTTGATACATTGACTTAGGCTTTTGATAGAAGCAAGATTTAATGAGAATATGTTTACAGCTTCCTTTGCTGCCTTAGTTCATGTGTTTGGTTTCCAGGTTTGGTGTTATACGTTGCTTTTTAGAGTCTACACTGCACAAATCACAACTGTATTTTAATTTCTGTACTCTTTTGTGCTGCAGTGCTGAGATTACACAAGAAAAAGCTTCTCTATTTTGATGTGTACCTAAGAGAGAGAAACTTGCCAGAAAGTTGGGTTCAAATTGAAGAATAACATCTTACCCTTATTCTTAGCAACTCAAGATTCCCAAACACACCACAAAATAAAAGAAGCTGCGTGGATAGATATGTTACTCTTTTTACTTGCCAGTTGGCAGCTGGACAATCAAGGGCTCTTGAATTATTAGAAATGTTTTATTATTTGGTTGTTGAGTTATGGGAAACAGGCCCCACAATTCTTCTCCATCTTAAACAGAGGTTTCAGTAGGTGATTCAAGAAGAAACCTACTTTAGATGATCTGTCAAGTTCTTGTCTAGAGGAGAGAAATTTAGTGTTGTGCTGGTGTGAGGAGCCCTCAGTCCCCAGGGTTAATTGATACAATTGCTGAAAAGGGCTGTCAAAGCCAAACAGTCTATTATATCAAGACTGTAGGAGGCTGATGACAAGCCTCTGGTCAAATCTCTCAGCACAGATATATGCAACATTTTGTCAGCTGCACTGATGCTGCATCAGGGAAAGAAAGAAGTAGTAATACAGGTAAATCTGGAGTGCTTTGCCCGAATTTTGGGGGGCATCACAACTCGGATTTTTCATACTCAAAATAGAACTAGCATAAAGAAATAATGAATTATTTTAGCTCTAGTCATCTGAGAATAATTTGGAAAACAGACCTGAAAATGTCATCCCAGAATTGCATACTTTAAACATTAAACCAAAACAGAATTCTATCCCACCCCATCTACTCCCCCCCCCACCAAAAAAAAAAAGGTCCTCCTCCTTCCTCCAAACTTTTCCCTCCCTCACACAATAAACCCTCACTGGAATGAAAAATAAAAGATGTCTCAACACCGCCTGGAGAATTGCACTGTCAATGCAGCAAGTGGCCTGCCTGGGAGAAAAGCAGGGAAGCAAGAAGAAGGCAGAGGGCCAGCGGGCAGGTTTCGTGGGGACGGTTGGCCGGGAACTTCAGCATCATCACACTGTGTTTGCAAAACCCTTTGATTTTTGACAGGTATGTAAATACTAGGAAAGTATGGTTAGAAAGTTTAGTGAACTAGCCCAATCATCTGGTTTACTGTCTCTATTTAGAGGGTTTTTTTTGAGATCAACACACCATGAAAGGTAGAATATGAAAGGATGTGTTCAGGAGGGAGAAAACATCTGAGAGAGACTTCTGCAGTGTTTCTGGATCACTGTTGTCTAATAAGCAAAGCGATTTCACATTCTTTTTGAGAAGTAGAAAGTTAGATTGTAATAAAATTAAATAATTCATATTAAATTGTATTTGTTGGTGAAGGGCTGAGTGACATCCCAGAATATCTGATTTTCGTTCCCCAAAGCCACAGTTACTTCAGTAACACTCAGTGCTGCATCTTTGTATTGCCCAGCCCCACATCTATGATTTATAGACCTCAACATCCTCTCCAAATCAAGGACTGTTTACATAGGTGTGCAGAAAATGACTCACTAGCAAGTTATGAGGGCAGTAAAACATAAACGTGAAGATTTCCTGTATCCTATGCAATTGCTTCAGCCACCAAGTAACAGTTATTCTACTGCCACTCAAATACCTCTTGATGAAAATCCCAGTGAAGCAGCTACACTTCTATGTCAGCATTCAGTCTAACTCAGTCAATCAAGACTGCTTCACAGAAACTTCTCATTAAAAAGTCTTCTGCCAGCAGAGTGCAGAACTCTTGCAGGACTTTGACTTGTGAGAGGAAAGAATCCATTCTGTTTCTTGCTTTCACTTCTAGCTCAAGACAGACCTACTAGACCTTTTCTCTTCCACTGTTCTTCTTTGAGAGTCTGGGCTTAGTTACAATATTGATTTTATTCAGCTGCTTCAGCAGAATTACTCCTGTGCACATGTAAAGTAAGAACAGAATAAATTTTCTCGTCTTTCCCGTTTTATGCCATACACCCTTCTCCTCCACAGTATCCAAAATGTAGGTACAACCCAAGTGTGCATGTCTGTGTCAGTGCATGTATGTTCTTGGTAGTGACCACAACAGGATGGCCCAGCATAATCTGTTCCTTCATTCCTCTCACTGGAGAACACAATATTTTAGTTTCACAAAGGAAATAGAAACATAGACGTGTCTTTGAAACAGACTACGTGAGGAGGTCTTGGAGGAATCAAGGCCATAACAGAGAAGCTAAATTAATTTTTCATGTCTGTTCACTGTGGGAGACTCTCTCCTTACAGGGGTGCATCCCAGGTAGTATCTCAAACTGAAGGTTTCAGAACAAAGTTGGTGTAAGAACAGCAACCCTTTCTCAGGATTCAGCCAAGAGTTCTAGCCTAATATTGGTGTATATTAGCAATGTGCAATTTCTCACATCAGCCTTAGTATCAGAAGAATGTAATGTGAACTTCTGTAGCGGTTTAATGGGGTTCCAGAGATAGCAGAAAAGCCTGACATAATGTGAAAATCTGGAGAAGAAAATCTGACTTGTGTACTGGCTAAAACAACAGTGAAGAATAAAAGCCATAGACCCATAAACAAAATAATGTACTATGGAGAGTCAAGAAGGACATAAATGCCTCACAAATCTGTTGGCATTCTTTGAGGAAACCAAGATGTGTGTAGATGAATGTGATCCAGCTGATAACATTAATCTGAAGGAAAGAAAGCTTTTAAAAGTCTTTCCCAAAATACTTCAACTAAGATGGGTGAAAAGGAAGGCATTCTCATGAATTAATAATGGACTAAAACATAGGAAAACAAGGGCAGGAATAAAGCATTAGTTTTCATAGTGGAAGGAAATAAGCATCTGTGCTGGGCCTGTTCAATCTACTGTATTCATAAATGATCTAGAAAAGGGATTGGATAGGAAGAAAGTAGTCTGAGGGGTAAAAACAGAAGCTGACTGAGAGCCATTGCAGAGGATGTCTTAAACTAAAAAAAAAAAAAAAAAAAAATTAATAAAAGGCAGACAAAATTCTGCATCATTAAAGTAAAGTAAAGCATGAGGAAAAAAATTCCAGCTAGTCCATAATGATGAAAAGTAAAATAGCTGCTGCTACGCAGGAAAGAGATTTTGGAGTTATAATAGATAACTCTAGGAAAATATCGGCTTGATGCTAACCAAAAAGGGACTAGGATGTTAGGCATTATTTTGAAAAGTATGGAGAATTGCCATACACAGTTTTGATTCCCATCTTCTCCTAATGAATATAGTTGGCTGACGAAAGGAACTGAAAAATGTGACAAGCACAAACAAAGAATTCAGCCAACAAGGAGAGACTGCATTACCAAGACTCTTCAACCTATAAAAGAGATGACTCTGTGAAATCACGTTAGTCAGGAGTGACACCGAGAAGGTAAACAGAGAATGATGATTCATACTTTTTCTAGTATCAGAATTAGAAGAAAGCAAATGAAGACATATTTTGACCATATCTACCATGCCGAACTGTGAAATTGCTTGCCAAAGATCTTGTGGATGGAAATGGTTTCAGGAAACAAACTGACTTAGATAGAGACGTACAGCTATATGGTGTGCTAGCTCTACTCTCCCTTTGTCATAAACTACTGTCCCCTTTCAGAGGGAAAATACCCAACTTTGGAGTTTTAATCTAGAACACAACAGCTGGTTTTGTGTCCTTTACTACACTAGTGAGGGGTCGTGTATCCTCCGTCTCCCCTAAGAGGCCTGTGAAGTGCTATTTCAGGAATAATTCTGCGTGCTTTGAAAGTCTTTCTCAAGAGTGCCTAGTTCCTCTGAAGGTAATATTTCACATATTTTATGATTTTAGGGTTGTCTCAGAAATGCTTGCAGTGTTGAGCCACATAATAATGTTTATTATTGCGTTTTTTCTAGCCATTTTTGCAAATTAGTTTAATGCTTATGACCAACTTTGACTTATCTAAATTTGGAGACAGATTATGCTATATTGCCAAAAAGAAGCATGGTATGCCTTTTAGGACTGTTTTATCTAAATATAGGGAAGAGAAAAAGAACAAGGTGGAATGGAGCAAAAGGATACAGATAAAACATGAAAGAATTGGGAGACTTTGACTGTACAGAATCATTACGTATTAAAATTCCATACCAAAATGTGATCAGTATATAAGAAATGTGTTACATAAGATATAACTGACCACCCAACCAGTATGGTGGTAAAGACTGCATAACGCTTAAAATTATCACATATACTGTAAGTACAGAAAATTCAGTAATAGAAGAACTCGTCCCCAATGGTAAACATTTGGCTACATTTCACAAGAAGTGATGCAGAGACTAAATTTTTAGACATTGTAATGATTTGCATATTATGTTAGATTACTTCTTGGAAGTATAAAAATTTACAAAAGGAAAATCTAATCCAAGCAACACGGAACCTGGTAAATGTGTATCTGATAGTGATCCACTCTGTCACAGTACTTAAAACACCAAAACGTCCACTACATAACATTTAGCTTCAGTAAAGGGAATTACATAAAAAGGTATGGAAAAAGACTGAAAGAAGCATTAGAAAGGATAAAATGCTTTGAAACATCAGGAAGTCACCGTGTTGGTGACCCAGACTAAACTGAGATTGCCTATCAAGAAAACATTGCTAGAACAACAAGAGAAAGATGGCATAGTTTTGACAGCAAAGTAGAAGAGAGTAATAGAATTAGTAGACTACATCTAAGTTTGAAATTGCGTTCAAATGATGGAAATATTAAACTGGTGATATCAATGTAGAACTTCAATACAATATAAAATACATTTTATACAATACAGAACGTATTCTGGGGATATAATAACATTAACACAATGTATTTGTATTATATACACAGAGATATTATAAAACACGAAAATACAAAACTGGCAAATTAAATGTAAACTCCGAACATAACAGATCAAAAAATGATTTTATGGAACACTTGTTAAAACAATTCAAATCTGTTAAGAACCTTTTCTGAAACGTTAGAAGTGATAAAACTAATAAAATGCCAAAGAGAATATGAGATACTGTAGGAGTGGTCAGGGGCATAAGACTATAGGGAAAAAAAAATCAAAGTAATCTTGTTTTATGCCCATGAAACAGACAGCCTTAGGTAGATTCCTGTGCCAGAGTCCTTGACAGAATACTAGTTTATGAAACTGTGGCCAAAACTGAAGTATCAGCAGAAGAGCCTTTGCAACAAATAAATAAATTTTTTAATAAACCATCGAAACAGAGTTCTAAGATTTCTAATGGAATGCCAGGAATTCTAATGGAATTTAAATATTAAATTTGTAACAGTTAAGTAATATGCAGTATATGATTTATATTTGCCTTGCTGTCAGAGAAACAGAAGATATCTTTATAATGCCAGTTACATATTTTTAAAAGGCATCGGAAAGTACCTATAAATCAGCAACTTTGATTTGTCTAACATACAATTTATGTGAGGCCATGATATGTACATGGATGTATAAACAGATGGCAAATGTGTTATAGTGAGGAATGAATCATGCCTCACAAATTTCTTAAAGTTCTCCAAAAAAACAGTACATGGAAATCTGGTGAAGAATGATCCAACTAGTGAAGTGGACTAAATTGCAGTTTGCTGTAAAACCTTAGACAAAATCTTTCATTGAAAAGTGCTAAAAAAATTGAACTACTGTGTACAGAAAACTGGCTAAAAGGCAGGAAACAACATGGACACACAGGAGTGGCAGCATTCCCTGGGGGCAGCTACTTTTTTTCTTTTTTCTGTTTTTTTTTCTAGCATAATAAAAGAGATCTGGAGAAGGAGTGAAGAGTGAGAAAGTTTCATGTAGTGTGACATTCAACATTAAAACAAAGGGCAAAGAAGCTGATGGACTCAACATCAGGTATATTATCACTTAGGAAAGACTCCTGAGCCATTGTTGGTAGGTATTTGGAATCTACTGTACAAAACTCACTGACAGTCCAAAAGAAAAAAAAAAATAGGAAGAAACAGAAGACAAATAGGAGACCGTGATTATGACACTGCATAAATTCATATCCCAAATGTTATGTATGGTACCAAAGTTACCTATGAAGGTAAACTGAAGAGCAAAATTATATTTAGAGCAATTTATTTAATGATTTATATTTCAGAGAAAATAAATACCAAAGACCACAACAGATATGACTTTAGAGCACAGGGAGAAAGGAGAAACAGAAATTTGTTGGAGAACTATGAAACTATTTGAAGAAGGAGTTAAGGGAACAATTTTTCAGTATTTGTCATGCTATAGGAAGTATGGGTACACAACGATGAGTAAACGAGTATAATGCAAACCAAACCCACTGATTTTTAATATAATACATACTTAAATGGTGGGACTTTTTTTTGACAGAATCTTGTCTTTAAAAAGCAGTTAAAAATTACGAAAGTGATGTAAAAGGCTATTAAATAGGACAGTCCAGATACAACTTCTGGTCAGGATGTCTCTAAACTGCAGGCTGCCAAGAGCAAGAGTCAACACCATGAAAACTTTTGTCTGTTTTTGGCCTGTTTTTACATTTTTTTACCTAGCCATCTGCTATGGGCTACCATAAGAGACAGAAAAACAAACCTAGAAATGGACCTCTGGCAGTTTTCTTATGTAAGCCTGCCTTGTGGTTTTTTGGGATTACATGTAGCCTCTCATTTGACGTATATGTTTATTTTTTAATTTTATTTGCTGGCATCTTTTCTGCAATTTTCACAGATTCACTGCAATTGGCTGCCAGTTTACTTTAAAACAAAAGAAACTCAAAACCAAAATAAAACAAAACAATGGAAAAAAACCCAAACCAACCAACCAACCAACTAACAACAACAAACCCCACCAGCCACCAGCCTCTTGATATTATTTTCTTCTCACAACTTTGTATTTTTTTCAGATTTTTATTACAAAAAAGATAGCTCTAGACTATCATTTTCTAAAAGAACACCAGAAACTTATATTAAATAGTTTTAATTCCCTCTAACTATTCCCCATTGTCCAACACATTTTCTGAGTTCCTAGAAAATACCATTTCTTCCCTTATTGATTTTTTCTTTACTATAAAACAAAGCATTGATTTTCTTCCTTCTGTCTTGTGTTTCTAATGGTACTTAAATTAACATGGTTCATTTGTATGCCACCTTACCAGGACTAATACATTCTTCTTGTCAGACCAGCATCACCAATAATAGAATGTAGGACTCTCCACATAATCAGCGACCTGATAAATGGTGCACCAGTTGACAAGAGCAATGGTTGGATTCAGTCTTCCTCTATGCCCTTGGGAAAGTCTCTTAATCTAGCCTACCCTTCAATTCTACATGTACGGAATAGGGAAGCTGTTTATCTATCCCGTACATATTTGAGGATAATAAAGACCTATTAGTGAATCTTATATGTGCTGAAATACCTCTTGCAGAGGCACCACACACGGTCCCATTATTTGGATTCAGAAGAATGAGGATATCACAGTTTCACTGGCACAACCTCTCTCATCGCTGCAGTAATCAGTACATTCTTGAACCTGTAACATTCACCCTCTCTTGCTGAAGTCTTTGACTTTACAGGTGCTATTCAGCATCACTGAATAAAACTCATTTTTACAGAATAGGCAGGATTCTTAAACTCTCTTGAAAATAATTTGCTATGACTTATTCTGCTTTCTATTAGTTTCTTTCAGCTTCTTTGCTCTGCAATAGCTGCTAAATAGACTAATATTACCATTATGCCTTGCAGAATTATTAGATTTACTTGTGTTGTGCCTGTTTGCCTAACATTTCTGTGACTCCACAATACAAAGTAATACTTAACCAGGATCTATTAATTTTCTCTATTTTCTTTACATCTTGAAGCATCTTGGGGGTTATGAAGTTTGTTTGTTTGTTTTGTCATTTTGACAGATTTTTTGAGTTTAATTTTAGTTTTGCCTTGTATTTTTTTTTCTTACTTAATGTAAGGTCACACAGGTGCATCCAGATGCAAAGAAGGCCAAAAGAATACAAATGTGAAGGAGTTTTGAAACAGTTATAAAGACTTCTAATTTCCCAAGGATTTGGCAATAAAGTAAGAACCTTTTATATCTCAGGACAGGGTTCCACAAACTAACAACTCAGAACTGAGTGCTGGAAGAAGCATTCCTAATAATCAAAGTGCCGTTTCGGTCAATATGAGCCCTGCCAAAGGAAAACATCTGCAGAGCTGGATTTACCTCCAACCAGTGCTTAGATCCTAAAAGAAGACCTGGCACTATAGCCTTTGTTTGTTCACTACAACTCAAAACCACATGGTAAGTGCATGAAGAAACAGAATCCATTGACCATAGCATTAGAGATTGCTCCTTTAAAAAGACTAGTTTCGTCACTGGAGGAAGACAGTGTAGAACTACATGGTCAAGTAATGACAGCACTTGGAAATACATCAGCAAATAGGACCTCTATCAAGCACCACTGGCCCGAAACATTTCCTGAGCAAAATGCCAGGACCAGATTTTACAGACCAGACACCAATAAGTAACTCACTTGAAATCACTTGTTCTTAAAGTTAAATGTTTCTAGACCTACATTTTACTTATGCTTAAGTTGTACAATGCTACTATGGCTGATGTTTATAAGCTTAGGAGTGAGAAAAGAATGTCATTCCTATGGATGAGATATGAAAAGAATAAAATCTTCTAAGTGATAGAATAAAGCTTGTTAATGTTTTTCTTTAATTGAATTCTGTATTACTTCAGGAAGGAAAATATTTAAGTGAGATTGAATATAGTGAAGAAAAGCAAATTAAAAGAAATCTGTGTTAGAAGTAGACTAATCAACTAATTCATGCAAAGTTGCAATACGAAGCATGTTATACATCCAGGTAGTAGCTCAAAGTAACTCAAAGACAATTTTGCCACTAAAGCTAAGCATCAGGAGAAATGAGCACCACCCAGTAGAAAAATAAAGTTCTCATAGTTTAACCTCAGCCAGCAACTAACCCCACACAGCCACTTACTTGGTCCCCCTGCTAGTGGGATGGGGAGAGAAACAGAAAAGTGAGAAAACTCTTGGATTGAGATAAAGACAATTTTATAAGTAAAACAAAAGCTGTGCATGCAGGCAAAGCAAAACAAGGAATTAATTCACTAGTTCCCATCTACAGGCAGGTTTTCAGCCATCTCCAGAAAAGCCGGGCTCCACCATCCATAATGGTTTCTTGGGAAGACAAATGCCAAACATGCCTCACTTCCTTCTTCTTCCCCCAAAATATATACTGAGCATGACATCATATGGCATGGAATATCCCTTTGGTCAGTTGGGTTCAGCTGTCCCAACTGTGTCCCCACCCAGTTTCTTGTACACCTGCAGCCTTCTGAAAAGTCCTTGGCTTGGTATAAATATTGCTTGGCAACTATCAAAACATCAGTGTATTCTTCTCATACTACATTCAATATGCAGCATTATACCTGCTACTAGGAAGAAAATGGACTTTCTCCCAGTCAAAACCAGGACAACAGTGTAAATGAATCATTCATACTTGTCAGAATTTACTGATTCTATGGCATGTCTCCTGAGTCTGAAATGTGCTTTTAAAAAACTTAAAAGAAGTCTTAAATACTGAACTCAAATTTCCAGTCAGCACATTATCTTTTTTTTTTCCTTGAGCTATAAAAAAAAGTTTACAGCTCACTTGTTACAAGTACTTATTAAAAGGCTAATGAAAAAAGGCAGGCCTAAAAGTGAAAGAATCTCCAAATACACAGGCTATGGCTTAAAAAAAAAGGAGTTGCCTCTCTCTCCTGCACACTACAGCATTGACCATCCAAGTCACACGAGACTCTTTAGCAGCTGTGGCAGTTGCACACAAAGACAACTAACTTACAGGCAAGTGTTCCAGAGAGACACGCGATCTTTAGGAGTACCTGCCCTGCACAAGGGAGTGGGCAGCATGTAATGAAATTCTTCTTCGGATGGAACCGTTCAGTTGGAAAACTACTTAGTTATTGAACTTTGTAAGGCTGATACTGAGCTGTGAAACTTTTACAGACTTTTAATTTTTCAGGAGTAGATTCAAACCTAGGAAAAAAGCCCTATTGATAAACTGTTGTGAAACAGGTTGGTGATTCCCCTCATGGGAATTAAAATACCATAGTGTATAAACCACCATTCACATAAATGATCACTGATATTAACTGACATCCTTAACTGTGGTGTTAGGAGACACTAGGGATTCAACTGGGACCAAAAGCTGAAAAACATTCTCATTTTGTGTGTCAGCTTCATGCAGCCAGAAGTGCAGGGGTAAGAAGCATAGTGGCATGTTGATCTGCTATGCAAGTTGAAAGGATTTTTCCATAGTAGCCTGAAATGTTGCACCAAGACTAAATCCCTATCAATATTTAATTAAAGGCAAGTCATATATGACAGCTTTGTTAACAGGCCATGAAGCACCTCTTACAAGTGACTCTGGCTGTTATGCACAAGCCTTAGGTTTTCAAATGTTTGTAGCTGCATAGAAAACAGCTGTGTTGATGGAGCTGAGAATGAAACAGTTTGAAAATATACCACTTTTTACCTGCAATGTATGAAGACATAATATATGATGCTACAGAATCTTAACTGTTTGCAGCAGCAAATAAACTGCATCTCATGATAGTAGTGTATAACCTTGATAGATAGTTGGGGGTAGTAATATTAGAATGACAGGAAAAAATGCAGATTATTAGGGAAAATGATGTTCCACATGTCAGCAAGCTTACCTAAGGAAGTCTCAGTCCTGCGAGTGGAGACAGTTTAGGCTAAATGATCTCCTCTGATCTCTCCCAAGCAAAAAAAGATTTTTCCCCTTCATAGTATGGGTAAACAACACACAATCACAACTTCAGCCTGGTTGAAGTTGCAAGCAGTCAATTTGTTTAAAATAAATGAAGTCCGCTTGGAATAAACTTCACAAGCTAAAGTGAGAGAATGATGTAGCACAGCAAAAGGATCTGATTAAAGTAGCAGAGCTTTGTAATAAAAGTGAGGAATCCAGCAGCTGGGAAGCCAATCTGTGAAAAGGAAAGGATCAACACTTTTTCATTTGGAGGGGAAAAAAAAAAAGATACATAACACACTGCAGCAGGTTTGATTTTTTCCTCTTCCTGGCTAGAAAATCCCTATAGGGAAAAAAAAAATACAGATCATAGTGAGCTTCATCCTCCTATCCACAAGTAGAAACAACAACAGAACTCAAATTGAGATCAGGTCATAATAGGGCACAAATACTTGTGCATTTCTGTCTACCCTGGAGCCTGTATAACTTAGCTGTGGGAATGCTTGAAGTCCAGTCATCTCCCCTGGGGGTTGTCCCGTGTAATACAGACTCACCCTAAAACTCTGTATAATTTTTGATACCTGTCTGTCAGGTCCTACACTTTATATTTTCATGTTTAAACTTGCATGAAATACTCAAAGGGCAATTTCATGACTGCTTTCTGCTGTGCATGGTCAGAGGAGTTACCCTATTGCTATTGCCAGGGACTTTTGAACATCTTTATACGTTTTCTTCAATTTGATTTTGTGTAAAGGGGCCAGACCAAAGCTGCAGATTAGCACAGGAGCTCTCACAGAACGGTGTCTCCTTGAATTTGGTAGAATGCATGTATTTGCATTAATGTTCAGTATAAAAGGCACATGTCTTGTTATGTGGATGTATTTGTGAAATCAAATAACTTCCATCGGACTGACAAACTCTATCCCAAAGAAAGTGCTCTGAATAATCCATTACATAAAAGGTAGCAAAAGTGCAGCATATAAAAAGCAATGTATTTAAAGCTTGATCATTTAAGAGATGTTGGAATAAGAGCAGAAATCTAATACTCTAGTTTCGCATGCAGTCAAAGGCATTTGTGCTTTAATGGCAGTAAACAATTTCAGGGTACTTTTGAAGTGCCGTTTATCTTGGTCCTCAGAACTCCAGCTGTATTTTACTGCCTAAGTGATGCTGGGAACTTGACTTCATTCACATTTCCCTTTCAAGCGTCCACCCTTTTAAGTTCATTGGGTAGAAATTGTGAAGATACCATGCATGAAGCAACAAGCTATAACCATTCATTTAGCCAGCAAAGCTCGAAGCAGACTAGCAAAGTACTATTTTCCTCCACCAGTGGAACTATAAATTTGCATAGCAGTGGGATTCATCAGTTATTGAGATATAGTTTAATGACAATGGATTTTAAAATACAGAGCTTCTCGCTTCCAATAGCCTTAGAAATTCTTCGGGAACTGCTTATTTTCTTGACGTGTGATATGAGTCCTTAGTCTGGAAATTCAGAAAGAAAACAGAAATGAAATAATTACTGAAAATAACCTAACTAGAATAAAATTTGATTTTATTATTATTTGCAGAGTTTTGCTGTCTTCATACAGCATTTGACAACAGAGCTAGTGATATTTAGTGGATGGCATGGTCTGTACTTATCGCAGCAAACAGCAGAGCTCCCCTTCACTTCCATGGTGCACAGACACACTAAGTTATCTTCTTTTCTTAGCAAAGTTTCAGCTATCAAGCTGAAAATCCCTAGAGTTTCAATTGCTCATCTGTTTTTGCATTCTCTAGTCTGAAAATATTACAGTTTCAGCCACTTGTGGGCAAGGATTAGAAAAGAAAGTATTTCCTTATGTTAAAGAAAATAAATTGTGACCTTTTTTGAGCAGTATCACAGAAAAATTGTAGCTTGAAGCCCAACCCTCACAAAGATGAGCATTTGTTTTTGTGCTGAAGACCAGTTTTTTTACTACAGAATTAAGAGATTGTAAGAATTTCTCGCTAATGATGCACAACAGATAATACAGCCCCTTCTACAGCACATTCTGAAAGCATACAGCTTTGACTTCCAAAAAGATGATGACAGTATTTAGTAGCCAAATCCTAGTGCTGTCTTCCTGAATGGAATATCTAACTCCTTCAGCTTTCTTTGAAGGCATCCTTCCTGTGCTAGACATATATGTGCGAGTGAATTGCCTGTGTTTTGTGCTGCCCCTCTCGTCATTACAGCTGACACAGCCCAGGATGAAGAGCTGGATTTTCTAAAGCTATATGTTCATTTACTGAAAACTCAAGGAAACGGGAGAAGTTGGGGATCGTGTGTGCGAACCAAAACAGCATTGTTCTCTTCCCCGTGCCCAAACAAAACCCCAAACAGACCAGCACTTCAGGCCATATACAGCATATGAGTTGGCACAAGAGTTTTGCTTGGCAAGATTCCTATGGATGCTACTTAAAATAAAACTGAAATTAAAAAGCACAGCCTCAGCAGATAAAGTGTTACACACAGTGTGGCTGAACAATCTGCTGAAGAGGAATATATACACTGAAGAAATTCTTCTACATCTATTCACTTTCAGCATTTTTCAGTTCATCTTCCTCTCTGAAACAGAAATTAACCCTGCATAGTCTCATTCTCTTCAGAAAAGTTAATCTAGACTTACTTAATTACAACCCCCCCCCAAATTTGCCACACAAAACCTGCAGAAAGAGGGTAAAGGAGGCCTGTTTTGTGGGAAAAATCATTCTCCAGTTGTCTAGCCAAAGTTTTGTTAAACCGAAGCATTGACAACTTATTTTCCTTGTCAGCAGGGCTCTGAAGTCACTGAGGGAGAAGCTGGTTTTCCCTTTTTGCTCTGCTGGGCAGAGAGCAGAGAGGAGGGTGTCCTTTCCTCATCGGGGCTGCTCCAGGGTATAGGGGTATAGGTCACACACATTTGGGTACAAAGCACATCTCCCTCTTCCCTTGTTTGCAAGGCAGCTCAGCTGCAACGGGTGGCAGAGGCATAAACCACTCTTTTGCTACCGTTGAGGCCAGGTTATCAAATTTGCTTTCCAGGAATCCCATTTTGTCATTATATTTTTATTCCATCTGTGATAGGCTACAAAACCTAAGAGGCTGGCCAGTGTCTCTGCACCAGGCCCTGAGGAGCTGAAGGGTGCCAAGAATTTGCCCAAGTGCCTTGGGGACGGGGGTAGAGGAGCAGAGCTTAGCTCTACTTAGCTCCTGACTCCCAGCACAGCAAAGACCGTGCATAATGAAATCAGAAGACATCATCTTCTGTACGCAGGAAAATCCCTGTATTCAGTTTCTGTAAACAAATTTACCTTTTCCTTCTCATAAATGTAAATTTGATCTAATCTGTGTGGTTTTTACTCTAGACAGAGGCCCTGCCCTCTCGGAAAGGCAGGTCATCTGCCTAGGGTAAATTAACGATGTGATAATGTGCATTCTCCAAGTGCTGGAATGCTTTGGCCCTCACTTTCTCTTAAATGGAATATTCTCTCATGTTTGGAAAAACAAATGATACATTTTGCTTTTGTTTGTGCTTTCAAAATTAATATGCTCATGCTATTTGAACTGAAAACACTGTGTCATTCCTGAATTTCCATATTAAAAATCTGCACATGTAATAGAGTTATATACACATAGTTATATAAATGTTATGCATACATGCATTAGATACATATAAATCCCATTTTTAAGATTAATTGTTAAAAATCCTTTTATTTCTTCAGCTATACAGAACATTATTTCTCTAATGAGTGCATTTGTGTAAAAAAACAGTTTTAAATAATACAAATGAATAAATATGTTCCAATTCCAAACAACACAGGACTGTGAACATTCTTTTACTGAATACTAACCCTGCTGAAGCACTATTTATGTATGTAGATTGGCATCTGCATAGTCTATTTTAGAAAACATTGACTGTGATCATACCTATCCCTCAACAATTATTATCAGAACAGTGAGGCAGATGACATTTTAGGTGAAGGAAGTAAGCACAGTACAGTTAGGTTTGCCCCTTGTGCAGTGTACTGAAGCAAATATCTTTGAGGAGTTCCCAGTCATGATTTCACCAAAATCCAAAAGTTTTTTGGAATTTCCTGGAGGCAACAGAGCTCCTCTGGTTCTTCAACGTGTGCTCCCAGACTTTGCTAGAAATGATGAATAAAACATTTCTGTCTTGGCAGCTGCAAGCTCCGAGTACACAGGTATTTCCCTACTCTGTTCAGCAGCATTCGACACATGAGACATCGTCTCTTACACCTCTCTCCTTCCCTGCCACAGGTTCTCACAGCTGCTCTTGTGGTCCCCAAGCAATAAAGAACTTACAGCTCTGCATCTAAGATAGGAAGTTTCTCCTCATGGGACTTCCTACCCAGGAAGCACAGCTAGCTGATATTTTTAGCGATGTCTTCACATCAGACATTCCACATTGTAGCATGTCTCACTGCAAAGGTGTGTCCCGTGGGGCTGAGGGCTTAGGAAGGCCTAAGGTGAGACTTAAAAATCCTGATCATTTAGCCAGTCCTGCCTGGTGACATCAGGGCAGTGACTGCTGGATCACAGGTTGCAAGCGTTCAAAAGAGGGAGAGAAAGGGACATTTATAGATGTTTAGTACACAACTGTCTCTGGGGCAATCTGGGGCAAGGAACACAGAGCTATCAGTAATATTTTTCTTATTTCTTCCTTTTGTGATTGCAATCTTCTGAACAAATGCTTGATTCTGAGTAGCAATCATCTGTAATAGAAAAAGATACTGGCACTAATTGAGGTCACTGATCTGCTATTTCACTTTTAGGAAACTGGTGAAAGTTCATCATATGTTATATGTCATTACCTATGGCAGTAGTCAGCGGTCATTAGATAGTCTCTAATGACTAATGACAGAAGGAATACAAAAAGGAGACAATTATAGGATAATTCAAACACAATAAACTATTAATGTTCAATGGCTGGGGTATTATTAAGACCTTTCAGTAACGGATAAAAGTTAGGCCTAATTAGTGACTTCAGTATATGTTACTTTATATCAGACATTAGTTTAGAGTCTGAGGAGCTTTATATACACACACTCAAACAGAAACACAACACTATGGACCAAAATAAAGAGGTGATGAGTTACTGCAGGATACACTGGCATAGTGCTGACAGGGCTGGGTAACTCTGATCTTTATGCAGAAGCCTAAGCTGTTGGGATATCTAGCTCAGTTGCTCTGAGCTACATGAGCTCTTGCTCCATCATCTCATGATTGTACATCCTTCACTGACACCCACCTTGTCCTGTCCCCTCTTGTCATTCCTCCTGACCTGGAAGTGAGATGCATTGCACTGCACCAATGCCATACCACAGAATTATCCTTTCACTTGTGTCTAGCCTGCAGGGATAGAGGGAAGGAAAGAGGTTTATTCACCCTCTCCTAATGATGCTGCAGACCAGGGAAGCAAGCCAAGGTTTAAAGCAACATCTGTCATGGCCGACCTACCAGCCCAGAGCATCCATCTGTGACTGACCAGCTGCCACTTACCCTGAGAACATGGACACAGAAACATGCTTCCCTACCTTTTGCTACACTATCTCTTTCATGTCTGCTTCGTCAAGTATGAGAAAATTACCCCTATTGTCACAGCAATTGGCTTAAAAAGTGAACAACACAATTTTCCAGCTTTATTTTAAAACCTAGGAGACTCTCTGGTAGCCTCTTTGGGGCAAAGGGGTTTGCATAAGCTTCAGTAGTTTGTCTTGCATAACCCCTCGCCTCCAGTTTCAGAATTGATTGCAATTTGGTTTTGACTTTGTCTTTCTTGTGTGTTGTACTTTAAATATTTCCAAAATGGGCTGTGTGTTTTCTAACACTTTCTGATGGAAAAAGTAAATTGAAAAAATTATACCCAAAGGCTGAGCCATGTTGATTAATGTTGCAGAAAAACAAGATTTCACAGTTACAATAGACTTTACCTCTCCATGTCTTGTTATTTCTTTGAAATTAATTCCTGATTAGTTTCTAGAATATACAGGAACCATCTGTTATGGAAGGTGCAGCCTTGACTTGCAGAAACACAGTAACTAGTTATATGAAAAACAAAACACACCACTTACCAGAAGCAACTTTAACAGCAGTTGACTCCCTTTCCCCGCTTTGTGCTTTGTCTTTCAGTGTCTCCTTGCCATATAATTTCTCTCTTGCCTTGTCCTGATGAAGTCTGCTGACATGTCTCCATCAACAAGTAATTGCTGCACAGATACTCAAAAAAGGAGAGCTGTTCTACAAAGTTTACTACATTAGTATAAAGGAGTCACAAAAACATAGTATGACCTAACCATAGGGAGGAAAGGTAGAAACTCAACCACAGAAAGAGAGGTCCACAGGCAGTTACTGACAAAAGGCAGACCAGAGACCTTTGGACTGATTTCTTACCTCTAAGCAACTAAGCAGCACATCCCACTGGCCTCTATCAGTTCTCCAGGAACTCTGTTCTTCAAATCTCAGGTGTCCTCAAGCAAAACTGTCTCCAGCCCCTTGGGAAAATGTTAGTCCAGTTCTCATGACTTCAGCTTTAGTAGCCGAGTAGGGAAGACTATCCCAGAATGCTGGGACAAAAAGGCAGTGGTATTGCATGTTATCACAAGAGGTGCCAGCTTCATGTCATTTCACAGAATCACAGAATATTAGGGATTGGAAGTGACCTCAAAAGATCATCCAGTCCAACCCCCCTGCTGGAGCAGGAACACCCAGATGAGGTTACACAGGAAGGCATCCAGGCGAGTTTTGAATGTCTCCAGAGAAGGAGACTCCACAACCTCCCTGGGCAGCCTGTTCAGTGCTCTGGCACCCTCACTGAGAACAAGTTTCTTCTCAAATTTAAGTGGAACCTCTTGTGTTCCCGTTTGTACCCATTACCTCTTGTCTTACCATTTCTCCCCTGTTAATAAGAGACAGAGGCTGGAGTGCAGGAGGTGCTGCTGTCAGTACCTGTCCTGCCCAAAATAGGAAAATGGGATCTGGTTTTTGTGCATCTTGAATATTCACTTCCCTTATCCAGCTGTCACAGGAGGAATTCTGGGTAGGAATCTCAGGCAAACTAACTTCTTTTTTTAAGGTCAACATTTCCCTTTCCAGTAACAAAGAAAATAGTGATTTCCTTTGGAGAGGAAGTTTATCTGGAGCTTTAGGTGAATAGTTCAAGTAATTAAAGCAACTCTGTACTTGTTCTTCCCTTGTTTACTAACATCAAATAGCAGCAAGTCCTGCCCAGAGGGACTGGCTCAAGATCGGTAGCACATCACTTTATTTCACAACTTCTTTTTTTTTTTTTTTTTAAGCAAAGATATTATAGTACATAAAGTGTGGGAAGGACTGGTGTCAGTCTAAGATACAAGGATTAATACATCTACACTACTGAAATGATTCATGAAAACTTTTTTTCTCTTTTTTGCTAACAGGTGAATATTTGGTGCTTATAGGATCCTCTGGAGAATATTTTCTTCTGGAAAACATACTATGTCATTGAAAGAAAATGGAAGCGGTTGGCCAGATGCCTTGCTCCTCTCCAAACTGTGCTAGCCCCTCTCCTGCTGTAGATCCCCAGGGGGACGTGCCCTCGAGGCAGAGCCGTGACGCATGGGGAGGGTGGCAGCAGCACAAAGACAGATGCTGGCAGACATGAGCATCAGCCCCCACCCTCAGAGGTGCTGCCCTATACAATCACATCCTCATTTGTCCTCCTCTGAGCTTCTTCTCAGTCAAATGGCATGAGGTGTTTAAGAAGTTAAAGGACTGCAGTATTATTAACATGAAAAACAAACAAACAAACAAACAACAAAAAACGGCACATCCAAAATAATTCATCTTGCCTATGGGAAAGTTTTATGGCTAGCAGAAACCAAAGACTGGATTCCCTAGAAATGTATCTGGCCTGTAGTACCGTCAGCATAGCCTTCATGCTTTGCAATCGTGGCTAGATGGAAACAGAGATCCAGACAATCAGGATCCATTTCTGAAAATTTTATTTGGCTCTAATATCATTGCAGACTTTGCTTTTTCCAACATTTTCATACTGCTTGTAGCAAACTGTTAAAATACCCATAAAATGCCAACATTTAAGTATATGCCTATACTACATTTGACAGATAGGACACCAAACCCACCCTAACCTGGTTCTAAGGTCATGGGCTCTATCAGAGTAGAGATTGTTTGGCACACAGTTGGGGCATTTCCCATCAACAACAGTTCTACTGACAGGACCCCACTTGACGTTAGGCTGCCTAGATTTTGGTCCAGGCAGATTTGGCTAATCTTGCCTATTACTCATCATAGAAGGATCAATTAATTATTTGATAGTCATTTTTACAACCAGGACAAAAGTTACAGTATATTAATCACATTATTAATGAAATTATTGACACAAGATTTAGATGAATTTGGTATTAATTACTTATGTTACATCTCTTTTCCTGTACATTGCAAGTAAGCTATTTCTAGCAGAGCATGATGACTCAGACCCTCCTCTGATATATCTTGATTTTATTCTTTCATAATCCTGTGCTTTCTCCTCTGATAAACCTGATACAAAACGTTTTACACACTGTAGTACAGATGTATTTCCTTCCTAGTCGGGCTATTTTTCAAACTTTAATGTTAGTATATTTGGAGAGAGAAGGGAGTGAACAAAAAAAAAAAAAAGAATAATTTTGATAAAGCCATAATAGAAAGCTGAGAGAATGTGAAGCAAATGAGAACCATTAGAAGTGAGTTATTACCCTAGCATCTGAAAAGCCAGTCAGCTAGGATGTAGAGGACATGATTTCAAATACCTTCTTGTTTCTTTTTCACAGTGACATTTCATGTTAAAGCAGTAATAGAAATTACATTAAGGTTTGACTAATAAGACATTTTAGAGGGTGAGAATTCATATTCAACTCCCCCTTTTTAAAGTATAAATAGTTTTTTCTTTTTGTTCCAGACCTTGAATTAAAACAAATTCTTCAACAAAAACAGTTCCTGTAGATCGAAATTAATTAATTAATGAATTTGGAATATTGAAATAAGTAGCCTCCAGCTCTGTCTTTTCTAAACTCTGTGTGTGACCATTTGCATACTTTATTGTACTGGTTTTTAACATTTATGACATATTTTTGCCCAACATCCATGATAGTTCCACCTATGTAGAGGGGTATAACCAATTTGTTCACTTTGGTACTTTTGTCAGAAATTTAATACTTTCGAAGGTCTGAAAATGAGGAATAAAATACACTATATATCAAAACATATTTAAAGTGATTGCATTGTAAACGTTTGTTGAAAATACGAGAATTCAGCATGTCATCAAAGTAGAATATGTGAAGAAAAAATATAGCCATGATCATCTAGATAATGTGTTCTGACAATAGGAATGCCCCATGGCATTATATGTGTTAGAAATACCAGCTGAAAGATGACCCAGCTAAAGCCATTTGCATACCTTCTGAACACAAGTGATCCAAATGTTGTACAGTGCTAATAGAAGTCTGCGTGAAAATATACTTAGCATTTTTTCAAGGATTTAATCAAGGTATAAGCATTTAACAGAGAAATTTTCTTCATAAATATACTGTATAATACTCACATAGAAATATTATGATATTTACTCAAATATTATGTCCTACATATATAATCTTCAAGGACTTCAGTTATTCCGAAACATACTGTTTTTCTCTATGTGAATGCACTAATACGGTTTTCTTCTTCTTCTTGCCTGAAAGTCAGGATCATAGCATTGGCAATTTCAGGAAACTGTGAATGCACTTTATGCAGTAAAATTAGATGTGTATTTTTGTAAGTCTTCAGCATGTACAAAAATGGAATTATACTATTTTATCACAGACTTGATTGGAAATTACTATCTGAGGACACTGTTAAACTGAACATATATGCATTTTCTATCAATGCTTTCGATAGAAATGCAGGCCTGCAGTCTTCTGCCAACAATTTCTAAAAGCATATGACTTGTAGAATTCATAGAAGTTCATAGCTGTATAGGCACACATGAACCTTCATGAAGACATGGATGTGTATCAAAATGAGTTGAACATATTCCATCACATATAATATTTATTAGGCATCTGTATGCCAGACACTTTAATTGATCTGTTCACAAAAACATTTATAGGCTTTGTGAGAGTAAGCTGGGACACTGCTCTTGGGCTCAGGTGCGGATCTTCATTTAAATTTTATTTAATGAAGAGGCGTTTTTCTGTAGCTTCACAAGTAGCCCATATTAAACATATTCTTCCCATCTTAATTATTACATAGTTTTGAGGCTGTCTTCTGTGTCTGAAGTTTTTGCTTTACAGTTCATGGCTCATATATTCCCTCGTGCTAGGATTATGCTGTTTTACTGTGCAGTCATGATGAACAGGACTATTAATAGCTCACTTCTGCTGCACTTGTAGAGAAACTTGTGAACAGCCAGAAGAACCACAGCGAGTAGCACTATGCATCCTTCTGCTATGGCCTTTAACCATTTCTCTGCTATTCAACATATGTGAGTGCAAAGCACACAGTGCAAAGCACATTTGCTATGCACTTCCAAATATCTGGTGGGGCCTCATAAGAAGCAGCATGTTGCTCTAAAGAGTACCTGTGGGAATTCAGAGCTCTGGTCCCACCTTTAGTCTCTCTACCTGTACAGCTGCATAAAACTTCTTCATCTACAAAAGAATGATTTACTTTTTCTTGCCTGCAACCAGGGCTGTTTCCAGGCCCAGTCGAAAATTGGCAGCAAGTTCTCAGGAGCAGCTGAGTGTCTGGGACCTTGTTCTCCTTGTTGCTCATACACCCTACAAAGCCAGAGCCACCGCTGCTTTGCTCAGATAAGGGACAGAAGCAGAGCTGGCGAGTAAGGTGGTAGCCTCCGTCCAGTGCTTCCCAGAAGTGACTGCAACTGTCTCCTGCTCTCATGTTGACAGGAATGACAGCAGACTCAGCTGCTAAGGAGTTCCTCCAAACCTGACTGTCCATAGTGGTTTCAGCCTGCTGCCACAGGAACCCTCCACCTTGGTCATCCTCCTCCTCAGGTGATGGCTGAATCCATCCTGTAACCAGAATCCCATGTTGCCTACTCACCTGGAAACACCTGAGCCTGATCTGCAGAAGACTCAGGTCTCTCTGTGTCTTCCCTTTCTGTTGCATCAGCGTTGGCTTTGTAGACCAGTGTACACACACAGGAAAACTCACTGAAATCCACTTTTTATTCGTCTGGCTTGTTCAAGGAATTAGAATGCAATTAACCTTTTGTTAATAATCTACAGGGAGTACTAAAGTCTGGTTAAGTATCCCTAACAGGCATTCCTCTCAAGATGATTTTACTTCAAAGCTGAAATTCAACAGCAGGTCACTTGAAAGGAGAACAGATGATTTTTGAAGATGGGTACTGAGGGGTGCCCCTTTGCTCACTCTCACTACGAGAGATAACTCCCTGCTGCAGTCTCCTTGTTATACATGCAGCTGGGTAACAGATAAATGGATTCACCAACCTGCTTCATACAGAGGTAAAATGATACGGGAAAAGGCTAAAGGATGTATAACCCTGGAGGTGGGAAAGCAGGAGCAGAACGTGCAGATTGCTCTCCCTTGATGGGATGTAACTGGCCTAAATTGGAGAATGGGAAAACCTCAGGTTTTCTCATTATTTTGAGCTGTTGCAATTGGAAGATTACAAGGAATATCTTTGTGAGACTATTTCCACAAGCATCTGAAGAACAAACCCCTGTTTAAAAATGAAGAAAAAAAGATCCATGATGGCATAGAGGCTGAAGGAGCAAGGATGTAGAGATAAGAATTTCCCTTCAGCCCTTTTAAACCCTTCCCATGCTTATCTGTCCTCTTTCATTCACTCCTTTTTCATATATCCTCTCCATTCGTTTACTATTTATTTAGTTAGTTATCTTATGTGTAAAAGGGTAGGGAGTTTTCTGAAACTCAGGAAACATGTAGCTGAGAAATCCCAGGGGGCAATGCATCAGACCCTCCCTTTTCTAGAAAAGTCTGCCTTACTTCGAAGAAGAGAAAGAAGACAGGTGTGTACAACAGCCACAGGTGTACACAACAGCCTCATTGGCTTTTTTTTTTTTTCTTTTTTTAACAGACAAGCCAGGTAGGTTCCACTCTGCATATCTGGCTTTGAAGCTGTGACTTTTCATTCCTCATCTGCTGAGGGATATGGTGAGAGCACCTGAGCAGTGGCTTCTGATTAGAAAGGAGACATGAGCATATGCCGAGGCTGTCATGGTCAGGGTAAGAACTTGGCAGATAAAGTCCTACTTCTGTCTTAATCCAAAGTACCAGCTCCCACATACATCAAGAGCAGAAACACGAGTTTTTGGTCCTTCCTCAAGTGAACCACAGCATGCAGCCTGCCGATGCTTTGGTAGGAATAATAGTGCCAGAAAAGAGAGTTTACAATTCATCCTTCAATGAAATCAAAGTCCTATGCTGTCCACCAACACATGGGCGGAAATTGTTAATGCAAGGTTTCTAACACAGACAGTAAATGGTTCTGCCTTTTGACTCACAGATGTGAGGAATGACATACCAGTGACTCTAGCCAAACCAGACACCTTTTATGAGTTATTTTGAATGAATGAGGAAAGGCTGATGGAGCTGGGTCTCTTTAGCTTGGAGAAGAGGAGACTGAGAGGTGACCTCATTAATGTTTATAAATATGTTAAGGGTGAGTGTCAGGAGGATGGAGCCAGGCTCTTCTC
>VWYH01009117.1:1259504-1276158 GCA_013399365.1 Pampusana beccarii
TTGGATTAGATGATCTTCTGAGGTCCCTTCCAATCCCTAACATTCTGTGATTCTGTGATATATCTCTCTCCTTTCCCTCCTCCTCATGTTAGGATCTTACTGCAGTTCATTTATGATGTTGAGTGTATAATAAATGTAATTAGCTTCAGAAAAAGAGCTGAGGCTGCTCACTGAAAGAAGAGTATTCGGCACTTTGGGGAGAGAAAAGGAGCTTGTATGCAGGACTGGGCTGGAAGACTTGGGGGAGGTTTCAAAGACCTTAAAAAATAATTTTCAAAAATTCAAAAAATATTTTTTTTCCTGTTCTTATTCAAAGCTTTTCTATTCATAAGGGAAATACTCAATTAGGAAACCCCTATAGAGCAGAGGGGGAACCCAGCAGGCGAGGAGTCAAAATCTCTGCAATCAGCACTGATAAAGGGCTGTTATTTTGACAAATGGGATAAAAATAAAAAGCATAAAACGCTACAGCAGGAGGCCTGAAATGGATGCTGAGCACTCTCCTTCCTCAGCAAGGATGTGTTTGCCATAGTAAGTCATGCATGATTGTTGGAGGCGATATTCTCTGATTCGTCACTGCTTTTAATCTTATTAGCAGTTACTGTAGTTTGAAATGTGCTAAACAGAGCCATACTCTGTGTGTGAAATGCTTTCAAGAGTTTGAGTGCAGCATTTTGATCCGTTTCACAGACCTTCTGCATTAAAAGAATGGTTCAGATGGTCATGACAAATGGCTCTCTCATTTGGGATTCGATGTCTGTTCAACTCTGTAGAAGAGCATCCAAACCAGATGCAGAAGTTGCAGGCTCAGTTCGGCACATGTTGACCAATGTTTCCTGGGCCTCATCTTTATTTCTCAGATGAATCAGGAGGCTACCGAACATCAAATCTGGTATTTGGCTCTCTACCCTCTACTATATTTCAGTGTGTACAATGGCCTATATGTTGCCCCATGCTATTTTCTATGGCCCATTGAAGCATAGTGACAGGAGAAGGAAACCGCTGAAATGTTAGGAGGCCGTGCTCAGCAAGGTCATTACTTTGTAACATGTAAACGTACCACCATCTGCCACAGAAGAGAAATTTCACATACCCTAGGAGTTTTTAAAAGCCAACACAAACTAACACTGTATAAGCACAAAGAGAAAAGCCGGGAGGGTGGATGTAGTGATTTACATCTGAGACACTTGCAGCTATTAGCATGCTGAAATAAATCGGATTAATTTCTCAGTCAGAAGTTCTCAAAAGCTGAGTCTGGATAATTAAATAAAACGCAGATCCATCTTTATCCAGCTTTTCTAGGAAGGCCTCATGCTTCTAATGTTTAGGACATCAGAATATCCCATAGCTCCATTTCTTGCTTCACTTGGTCTGTGCTGTCATGTCTGATAAAATGGTTCAGCTCTCATTGTTGAGTTTTTTTTATCTATAAAGCAGGATTAAAATACTTGCTACCATCCCCTGAAGCACACGATGGATGTATACACCTTAGGATGGAGACAATGATGAATTGTCATTGTGAGCCAATTTAGAACTGGAACAGCTTCATGTGGACTTACTATGCCCAGTAACATCAGAGTAATATCTCATACAATCAAAGACCGCTCTAATCTGCAGAATCTAGTTTAGAAAACACTAGATTTTTCCAGTCAACGTGAATACCTTTTAAAACTACCCACATACATTTTAATCCTAAAGAAGTAAGTAACATGTTGATACTAGTCTACTTAGCACTCTGTGATACAATATTCATTACAAAGTGATCAAAACCAATCATACAGATATAATCTGCTAAGGAGACAAAAGCATTGAAAAATAGTAAGAGATTAGCAGCTCTGCTGTATATGGAGTTTGGTGCTGACAAAAGCCAGCTAATTATTGCACTTGTGCCTCAATAATTTATAAACCCAGCCATTTCCCCCAAAGATCTATAGATCTCTTTTGACTCCTCAAGGAGAAGAATAAATGTATCAGAAATTAAGTGCCTAGATTCTACACAAAGGGGTTCAAATGCACAGTTAATGCAGATCTCCAGTCCTTTGAGATAGATTAACTGAAAACTCACTTGGGCATTTGAAGGAGCATCCTGATTTTGGGGGCATATGTCTGAGTTCTGAAATGCTGACTGTGGAAAACAGAGAATCCTACGTTTCCCAAAATAGATTTTGCCTATCCACATATGATCCATAGACAAAAATAATAATGATACTCTATGATACAAATATGGCCTGAAATTTTCAGAACTATTTAGTGTTTAGATACCTAGATATCAAATCTTAACCTTTCAGAAGGTCCTAACCACTTGTCCCTGAAAACTTCTGTCATTATCTGGTATCTCCAGTTGTTCATATACAATTACTAGCTTCCGTTTTTTTGTTATGGTGGTGTTTTTTTGTTGGGTTTTTTTTTTGGCTATAGTCTGAGGTTTGTTTGCCTCAAAATAAAAATCCATTTCTGTCAGGCGGGTTATAAATTAAAAATTATAAATTAAGCAATAAAGTCTGGTTTTGATTTCTCTTTCCTTTCTCTTTTAAGTTATTTCTGCCTCCTCCTTCCAAATTAACTTGCTGGCTACCTGCTTTCTTACTCTTGCCATTTTAAAAATTGTACAGTGTTTTTTTATACTGTGTTTATACTATATACTGGAGCAGGGGCAAGAACAGTTGAAAAAGTAATCAGCAAGGGCAAACAGAAGCTCATTGATGGTGCAGGAAAGATCTAAAGGAAATCACAAGCTAATTTGAAGTGTAATACAAAGATAAGTCTGTCTACAAAATCTCGAGGTTTTAATATGGTTGTGCAATTCCATTTCATACTAATCGGTCATCTTTGCTATCTTAGAAAGCAGGCAAGAGAGCTCACTGAGCAGTTACCGGTTCCTCTCTCTGCCTCAGCATTTAGGAAAATATTAAATTAAATCTTGCACCAGTGAAATGTGCGTGCAGACATTCAGGCAAATGCAGTTTAGGGCATTAAAGTGTTATAAAACCCCAAGAGACTAAGGCATTATATTTCCACAGTGTTTCTAACAGAGTTGCTTCCAGGCTCTCCCTTGTGCCAGATTGGGACTTTTGTCTGCTTGTGCGCAGTTGGCTGACAACTGTACATGCACACAGTACTCCAAAAATCATCAAGGATGCCAAGAATGAGCATTCACATCATTTTCTGTGTGCAGTTACGGCCCTCTTGCAGTGGCGTGGTTTGTCGGGATGCTTCCCCTCCTCCGCATCACTGCTATTGCACTGTGATAAGGAAAGGTCTCTCTGGCCGGTTTACATTTCTCTTTACCCTAGAGGCATTGTTACAGCCTGTTCACCACTGGAAGAGGATTTATTAGCTTTGGATGAAGAGACTTGCTTCAAAGCCAAGGCTGAAGTTGTAACTGAGTTTATTGACAAAATTCTACCACTTTGGGCTCAAATAATCATGGAGCATCATTTAAAGACCAGTTTAAAATCTCCGTTTTCCAGTTAAAACCTCCCTTAGGTGATGGGCATCTATTCAATCTCTAGTGGAAGCCTCATTTTCCTTTCCCACAGAAGGAAGTAAGAAATAAATTTCCTCTTCCACTTGCCACAGCTAAGAAGATAAAAGAAAGGATACCTTTTTAGCCTCTATCCTAAGAATAATATATTTACATAGTAGCAAATAAGAATTTAATTTTAAGTCTTTTTTCATTCAAAGTCTGAAAGTATGTACATGATGATGAGTATTTTACTGAAAGAATTCAAGGGACATAAAATTGTGATGCTCATTATGGGGAAGATTATAAACTAATAAAATACGTGTGGTGGGTGCCAGAATTGATGGTAGCAAACAAAATATAGATAGGAAGCCAGACAGCCTGAAAATTCAAAATTGTTATCAAATGCAGCAATGCATCCTATTAGTAACAGAACTCACTAGCAGAAGAACTTCAGGTTATGGCAAGCACCCTCACGTGAAAGAAACATTCACAGATTTCCCTTTTTCAGCTCTGCTACAGCTTTCCTTTGATAATTTATTCCCACCAGTCTCCAGCATATTGCACCCAGTCATCCATGCAAACATAAAGCAAACAAAAATGCATAATAAATTAATTAAGCCATTTCTCCTGTCTCCAAGGAAGAAGAAAGGGAAGTAGTTGTTATCTCTATTTCAAACACTTGGGTGACAGCCACATAAGTATTTTAAAGTAAATAAGTGAAATGCAGCTTCATTAAAGGAATGAAACTCTATCAAAATGCATGGGTGTAGCCCAGTACTTTGTACAAGAAGCAGAGTTTTGTTCAAAGTTTGCTATAAGGAACTTTCTCTACAGCTAGCACAGGTGTGCTTGTATATTGCTTCTCTTTTGTTCTGTCCCATTTAACTGTCTCTTTTCTACTAAGCAGCATTGATAGCACTGATGTTCCACCAGTGAAAGAAGGTAAGCTACTGGTCCCTAAGGGTGCCGTACCACTTCATACTCTGAAAACCAGCGTAGCAAAACAAAAAATGCAATCAGCACAAGCACATGTTTTTGCCGCTACCACACTGCAAAAAACAGTGAGAAGGGCAGTTATAAAAGACCCCAAATAATACTTGGCCCAAACACTCAGCTGAGCGAATTTTTCAGTGCTGCACTAGTGAGAGGACAATTACAGTCGGGGTTGTGCCTTCACCTGGTTCTCAGGCATGCAAAAGCTGGCTGTTTTATGACTGCAGCCTGCTTAGCCCCTGCAGAGGGAGCAGGAACACCTCATTATCAGAGATGGGAGATGTGCAAGAGGAAATGTTGGTTGAGATGTACCTAATTAGACAAGTCTCTTTTCTCCGTCCATCACCAGAAACTGAGAACAACCCCAAGGATTTCTACTGCAGGCAATATCTTCTGAATGAAAAGCATCTAAACTTGTATTTTATTATAGTATTTTACTTAGGAAATTCATATGAAAGCCACTGCTGGCAGACAGTCCTGAGAGTGCAGCAATTGCATAATCAAGGCCAGAAGCCCTAGGGGCCTGACAGTCAGTGGCTTTCACGAAATACCACTGTTTCAATGCAATTTAGAGAGGATTTTGTAACTTTTGCTTTGATAACTTTCCTAAGGAAAGTCTCTTATCATTTTTCCGTTGTTCCTGATCTTGCTGTTTATTTTTTTTCCACTGAACATGGTTTAGAAAGTAGACATTCATTTTAAATAATTCAATTACTCCGACTGCTGTGCAGTTTGCCTTAAATTCCCTGTTTCTATGCCCAGAGCTATGCTCAGGGCAAGAGAAAACTTCTAATTAGTTGGACAGTTTTGCTCTTTAATTATAGAGGATCTTTGGCTAGAATGACATTTTCAAGCAATGAGAAGAGGCTTATTAAAGAAAAATAAGAAAAAAACCCTCAAAAGCCAAAATCCTGAAGTCTTCATGTATTCCTTGTTCTGATTTAATGCAACCCATTAGGATATGGTAGTGTTGAAACAGGTTTAAAGCCTGGAGGGTGGGAGGGAGAACAGATAATGTGGCATATTGGAAAGTGTCAGAAACACAGCTACTGTCAATACTGATTTTTCTAATCTCTGAGCTCAGTGTTTAACCTAAAAACTGTTCTGAGTTTGCTTAATGTCCTTGCAGGTTTGATCAAATCCTCAAAAAACAGAACAGTAGAGATCTGTTGAAACGGGATGGTGACTAACACATTTTACATGTCTGCCCTGCTCTCTTGTTTCTCATGCAAGGGTGCTTGCATTTCCCAGGAAGATTCCCTGCAGGCTTGCACACTCCATCTGTCTAACCAGCTTTTGAGCATCCTTCCCTTCTTCCTTCCTCCTCTCTTTAACTCCCAGTGGCCTGCCACTGTCCATTTTGTTCCACCTCTCTTTGCAGTGGCCTGCCTGCAGTGAGTTCCTTTGCATTGCATCCATTCCAGGTTCTTTGTTCTTCCTCACAGTTTGTTTCACAGCACAATGGTGCTGTGCTCTGAAAAAACGGTTTGTTCTTTTTTGAACACAGATGTAGCAAGTGCTCCCAACCACAGCTCACCACTTAGAGCACCACAGTCAGCTTTCTACCTCTTAAATTGAAGACAGCACTGGAGATGGAATGCCATCCTGTGAAACGATGAATTACGTCATCATATTCAGAATGAGTTGGCTCTACTGGAAATGCTTGGTATGGATTGCAACTTGCAGCAGTAACTCCCCACAGGTTAATTTTTGTGCTGCTGATGCTGTGGCAGCAGCTCCTGGCTCTCGGGGAGGTTTATCGGGCAGAAGCAGCACCACATGCAGACACACATAGGTGTGATATGGAAGCTTCCAAGCCACAGCAGCTTGTACCAACCCTGGCACCACTTTTCTCACCATCGTAAGCAATGCTTATTTGAAAAGGAGCGAGTTACACGGAGCACATATATCTGAAAAGATGATACAACTGTAAAAATACCTGACCTGAAAGAATCATCAAGTTCAGTCACCACGGAAGTACGAGCGTATTCTGACACTAAGCATGTTAATGTAAAGAAACAAATATTCTACTCACCGAATTAAGTAGAATACAGTTGAATACTACTAGATTCTCTCTGTTTTGGGGAACTATTAGGACTGAAGCTTCTAATAACCAAAAAGATTACTTTAGTGATTTGGACTAAGTATCACTGGAATGAAAATAAATTGTTAAAATAGAAAATACTTCAGGTTCACCCACTGCATATATTTTGCTCAATGAAGTAGCATCTTAATTTTAACTCCATAAATTATGTTTCAGAGTGGTATCAAAAATATCCTTTGGTGTTCAAATATGCAGTAAGAAATATATTAGAAAATCAAATGCAGAAGGGTGGACAATCAATAAAAGGACAAATTCTGATAGATAATGAGCATTTTTTTTTTTCCTAGTGAATTAAATGAGGGCTTTAAGTGCCCATGCCACACAGAACCTGACTTACCAGAATAACTGGATTTCTGTTTAGGTCATGAGGATAGAGCAAGTCAGATTGCTTAATCACTACCATGCCATGCAAAATGACAGCGAAACTGATGTAAATGAAAAAGTACAACACAGGACAAACACTGGTACAAATGTAAAGTGTTTAACATTCTCCAAGTACATATGCACACAAAATTGAAGGCTGCATCACAACACACAGTCACAACCCTAAAAATAGTGTTGAAGCAGCTGCACAGCCCTGGAGTTAGTCCCTCCAGGAGTTCAATAATTTCGTACTATGTGCCATTTTTTACAGGTTCATGAGAGCTAGATCTGTATGTGGGTCCAGAGGCTCATTGCATTCAGTCTCACTGCTATAAGGATTGTGCTGCTACACCCACTGCTGGGAAGAGCGTTCCTACCTGCAGGCCCTGGCCAGGGTGATGGTCATTGCATCTGCTGCCTAGGAGATGCACTCACCCCATGCTGTCCCTTGGGGTTTTGCTTACAATTTCGTTTTGGCTGATACTTCTTAAATTATGATCTCCACCTCTAAATCAAAGACTGTAATCAACTCAGAGAGAGTATCTGTAACTTCCCTTCCCCCACAGATATATCCTTTTCTCATCTAGAAACTTTGCCTCCCAGACCTTGAACACTTATCCTCCTAATCACCTGTTGACTTTGTCATCTATACCCAGGGACCCGTACTGATCCCCAAATACATAACTTTGCTGACATGAAGCGTGGTTGGAATTTTGCCCAACTACATGTCACGAATCCTTTACCACTGTTTTTTTGCCACAGTGTATGCTACAATTTGATTATAATAAACATAAGCAAGCACCAAGTGAGTTGAGTACACAGCAGTTCTCTGGAGGCCGCCTTCAGAGCCTTCAGCTGAGCGTTAAATTCCATGAGTAAATAATAATTGACTCAAAATAATTTATGTAATAAAACCATGCAGCAAATGGTAACATTCCATATCTACATTAGCATCCTGTAAGGGGTTGGTCATTATTCTCCTAGCGCAGTGATGGATACACAGTCTCCGGTCAAAGCACCTGTTTCCTTCTGACTTAAAGCTTCAATTTCAAAGGAGAAGTTTTAAAATTTATCTCCTACATTATTAATAAATTATCATGGAAGTATAATAATTAAATTTAGCTGGAACCAAAAAAAGATGATATAATGCATAAAACTATAAATGCAGCTAAACAGGCTGTCTTCTCACTCCAAATTTAGCTCAGGAATACTGGGTATTCTTATCCTTAATATCAGGTCACGTCTTTCCACAGGTTTTTCAATTGAGATTTTGTTGTTTTTTAAATCTAAGAGATGCTTCTTAGCAGAGACTAAGAAAAAGAATAGGCAATGGGATAAAATAGAGTGGGGAAATTCTCCTGAGTTTCAGGATTAAAGAGTCTTGATAACTTTTGCTCTCCTCTCTCCTCCTCATCATCAGGTGGAGAAAAGATAGTAAGAAACATGTGCAAGAGAAGACGAGAAGGAAGAAGAGAGTTCCTTTGCTTCTAGGGCCAAATCAATACTTGCTGAAATAGCTCCTTGGGGATTACAACTGGATCAACTTCTCTGCTGCTTATTTTAGAGTCAGCTTTTGCCAAACTGCAGTGCTGTTTTCCCACGGTGCTGTTCTCCATAAAATCCTCACATTTCTCTCCCTTGGAGAGCTGCTTTTGTAAAATCATGAATCAACCAAAATGCTTTAGAAAATTAAAAAGTAAGGACCTTGGAATATTTTGACTAAGCAAAATGGGTCCTTATGGAGGACCCTCTAAATAGCAGTCCTGTCCCTGGCATATCAGCCCCCCCTCCTCTTCTCCCTTCTCCCACCCATTGCACCCACTTGCAAAACTACACAGGTTATAAACAAAGACTTTAAGTGTTGTTTGCCTCGATATTTATCCGTGAGGGATACCACTCATAACAGGGCACCAGCTGAAATTTCTGACAGTGATGAGCACCTTTTGAACCTGACAGTTCAGCCAATTTTCCATCCACCTTATTGTCCACTTATCCATACAAAAATTCATTACTTTGTCTGTAGGGACACTATGGAAGACGATGACCTTGCTAGAGTCAAGGTATACAATATCTAATGACAGAGTCATTCTTCTGATTGCAGAAGGCAATAAGGTTAGCCAGGTACGGTATGCTCTCACCGAATCCGTGCTAGCCTTTCACAATAATCTTGTCCTTTGTGTAGTTAAAAATGACCTTGAGAAGGGTTTGTTCCATGGCCTCTCCAGGAACTGAGATGAGGCTGACCTGGATCTTCTTTTTTGTTCTTCTTGGAGATGGTCATAGCAGTTGTTTTCTTTCAGTCATTGGGAAATTCCCCAACTGCCATGACTTCTGAGAGGTGATAGGCAGCAGCCTTGTGGTGACATTATCCACCTGCCACAGGTGCATGCCACCTCGTCTGCATGCTCAGGCATTGTTTCTGTATTGTTCCTGGACAGCCTGCCCCTGTTTCCACCTTCTGTGTACTTCCATTTTGCATATAAGTTCAGCAAGGAGTTCCCTAATTCAAACACAGCAGCTCCTGGTAGAGAAAGGATGAGTTATCCCCGTACAAAAGACATGACAGAAGCACTCATACATTTCTCCTAGAGTTAAAGGTACTACAGTTCCATTTATAGGACTGAAGAGAACACAACACTTCTTGAACTACCGGAAGAGTAAGCAGTCTGTGAGACTTAAGTTTCAACTCTTGGCATGGATGTCTTGTTTCAGAAAGACTGTATACTGATTTTGTGTATCATTTAAGTTTATGTATCATACCTTGGACTGGGTCCGCAGTGTTAAGGTACTTTTAGGGAGTACAGCTTCCTTTAAAATATTCTTTCAGCTTTCTCTGCTTTGCTTCAGGCTCCCTGAACCAGCTCCACTTGGTGGGTTGCATGACAGATCTGCTAACGACCTTCATCTAGGTTACTGAGATGCAGAGCAAGAAGGGGCGGAGATGGTGCACTGGAAGCCACGCAGTGGGGAAGCACAAGACAACAGGCAGAAGAGTGAGTCTCCTGCTTAAAACCTGAGACACCATATGTGCTCTGGAGTTCAAGACTACTGCTGTAGCACTGAACTTAGACTTTTAGCTCACACACAGTTCTAGCAAAAAGAATGCTCAAGGATTGGAGCTACTTCTATAGCAATAGGTTGTGGGTATTTGAAGAGAGTTGGTATCCAAATGGAAGGGATGGTGAAAGGTTTAAAAAAAGTCCTGAAAGCAGACTGTGAGAGATGGAGGCCAAGATCTACACGCTTATTAAGAAAATTCATGTATGATCTGGAATTGTTCACGTGGAAGAGCTTAGCAGACCACAGAACAATAAAACAAGAGCACTTTGTTGGTGGCTTAAGATGTACCCAAAATGCAGGAGATTTGGCATCTATTGGACTGCACTGCAGTTTTGAAAAAAATTATAGTAAGCAAGTTTTTTGTTAGAAGCTAATGAACTTGGGCTGTGAAGCACACACAGGAAAGAAAGGCAAATGAGAGGTGGGAAAGAGCAACTCACATTGTAGAGCTTTTATGTAGTGTTGCTCTTTGTTGACAGTCAGGCAGGGTGTGAACCTGCAGCTGACAACAAGGCAAGTCACAAGAATGCCAACTCATCTTTCCTACTGCCTTTTGCCAGACAGTGTACGGAGGTACAGCTTCCTTACAGAAATGTCACTAATTTTTGTAGAATAAGAGAAAGTCTCACAAGCTCTTGAAGGACCTGTGAGCTTACAGAGGCTAATGAGAGTAAATCAGTGTTCCCATTCAGATTCTCTTTTGATTTTCTTTTTGCTACCTAGGACTGGTCTCTTAATTGCTTTCCTAATGGTCTCTGGTTCTATAAAGTCCATGGAAGACCACTCTCTCTTTGCAGGATATAAACCTATAAACAAGGTTAAGTACGAAGAAGTGCAATGTATTTATTTCATTATTGCCTGAAATACAGATGGGCTTGACTTTTGTGTCACTTTAATATTTCAGCAGTGCTAAAGTAAAACACAAAATAATTCAATCATATCCAGCGAGACTTAGGAAGGATCATGACTCTCAATAAGGAGTTAATCAACTGCAATGATAACTGTGGGGTCAGAATTACATGCATCAGTTTAAGACTTCACATTTACCATTAACAAGAAGTAAAACTACACGTTGTAACATTCATGTGTTCACTTTGTTTATTAAGGAATTGGTGGTCCTTACATGTCCTCCTGACTCACTATTCAATTTCGCCCTTTCATATTATTGCTTTACCTACGTAGCCAGGTAGCCCTGTAATGCAGTATTCCTGGTACTTGCAGTGAGTTTGCAAGGCCTAAAGACTGAGGCTTGTCTGGTCTGCCTTGTTGGAAGGTTTCTTGACCTGCCTGCAGCTTTGTTTTACTTGCTTTAGCCCTGGCAGCAATTCTTCTTATTGACCAGGTGTCTATGGCTAATTTGTTTTACTTTTGTTTTTCTTTCTGCATTACAGCCATAGTTTTATATTGATAGCAATAACAAGCAGTTACTCTATGCAGAACGAGATATTTATGATTCTGCAGTGAATTTCCCTTGCTCAGTTAACATCCTTTCCAGGTGATTGTTTCATAATGCATGTATCCTTGAGATACTTCGTTAACAGCAACATCTGCTATCAAGGCATTTAAAAAGCCTTGTTTTTCTGAAAATGAAATCTCTATCACAAACATGTTGAGGGGGAAGGGATTTTTTAATTGTTGAAATAAGCAAATTTTAATTATAATCGTATATTTTGGCTACAATCCTGAAGCAAGGGACCAAATGCAGAATCCTGGACGTTTGTACAGAGAGTCTATTAAATTCCTTAGCCCTGAGAACATTTGCATGAAAGCATGGTTTTCTGTTAATATAGATCATGTTCACAGACTGGAATTATGTGGATAATTCTTTCCCATGCTTGTACCACTCCCATCCATTCAGAGCAATTTGATAACTATTTGGAAAACGAAAGCAAATGATACAAGTAATCAGTATGGGACCAAATCAAGGTTCAGTTGTATGCACTTCAATCAATTTCTTGATCAGTAGCATTTCAAATGAAAGCTGTGTGTGGAACTGCATTCTGTTCTGAGCTCTTTTCTCAATAGCATCATCAATGAAATACCGACTACTGTCTTGTAATTGCTATACTTCTAATATGGCCAATACAAGAATTGTCCATCTCTCCAGCTTCATTCATGCTCTAAGGCATTTCTTAGGACTATATTTCAGCAGACCACTTCTACTGGACCCAAGGTGTCTGTGTGCCAACATAGAAACCAACTGTAGGCATGGATTGTTTACACCAGTGACAGGACCACAAAATTATCGACATAAAAATGTACATCAAAGTTGTAATATCAAAGATCATACATTGCTTTTGCATTGCACCTCCTACTTGATGACTGAAAAATACTCCCTGATTTTAGTCTTGCATCACCACAGAATATCTTACTTTGCTGTAGTCCAGGAGAACAGTCTAATATCCAGCAGCCATGTGTCATGTGTTATTTTTTAAGCTACTATGTAAGCTTTTGTGTAAATAAACACCAATTAAAACTGATTGATAAATTAAGATTTGGTTGTTTATTTTGACCCAGGCTCACATCTTTCAAGATATGGTTCTGTATGCATCTACTATGATACTTGCCCTTCTTTTCAGTGTGGTTGGATTAAAAAGAAGAGAGACTGCAATACAATAGAGACAACATGGCTTACTATCTTTTGACAGTAAAAACGCAGTTCTACAAGATAAGTGGAAAAGCATTTACTGTAACTAGTTTCATGCTATAGTTTCATTCACTATGTCACAAGTAATTATGAGAGAGGGAAATACTTATGTACATATTTATGTAGAGACAATCTGAAACATTTAAACATTCATAGTGCTTTAAATAAAGAAGGAAAATGGTGAAAATACACTTAAGATGTTACTGGTTTGTACAGAAACAGTAATGAAAGGCTGTCCCACGGCTAACAAGAGTAACACAAAACATGCTGAAACAGAACTGAATTTTTATATTAGAGCCATCTCTAGGCACTATAGTGCCAGTAAGAGTGAGCTGGGAGACTCTGGCACAGAGAAGAACCATGGGCATTTCACCCTTCGTCACCATACACAAAATTTATCTTAAACATTTAAGTTCATACTGACAGCACCTTCACTGTGAGCACAGCCAGAAATGTGTTCTTCCTGCAAGACTTAGCAGAAACCTCTGGTTGGAATACTGGGAACAGAGACCCACAAATTTACTTCTGTGAGGCAGAATATGTTGTGTTGACATCAGTTACTGTCATAAAGTAATGGCTCTTGTTATATAAAAGATAAAATACTGGCCCCAACACATAGCATGTGCAATCCATATCGTTGCTTGGATTTTGGAACAAGCCTATTAAATGTTGCTTGTGTGTTTCCACCCATGCATCATACACCGTAAATCACTCAAAACAGCACTATAACTGGAAAAATTTGACTCACCAGAGATTTTAATGTGTAGTGAACAGACATTTTTCTTTGTTCTTATAAGTTACCAAGGTACAAGATAAAGGGAGTGCTTTTTAATGTATGGGACAGTACGTCTTTATACTACTTTTGCAACATTTTGAAATTATGTTTTTCTAAACTCCAGGGACGAAAAAAACCCCAAAATTGGAGAGAGAAATAGGATTATGATTTAGAAAATGAACACACATTCAGTCTAAATGTATAAAAACCCCAACCAAGCAAAACCCCAAGATATTTGTCAAAGAAAAATCCTTGTAATTTCTAAAGTATTTAGAGACAATATTCAGTTATGCTGATTTTGAGAAGAATAAACACAGTGGGCAGAGACAGTATTTTATCAAACTAATATTGCAAACACATTAGGACACACAATCTTCCCTATTTCATGAAGATTTACAGTAATGTTTGCTGGGCTTGTGCAGACCCTCCCTTTATCAGGACTGTTAAATTATATGTTTAGTTTACCATGAAACAAAACTGACACGGTCAGAAATCACTTAAATTAATGAAAATTACATAGAGTACTGTCTGCTAGGCCACAAGCAAAACCAGCCTGCGGGTTTGGGGAATATAGTGTGCTACATCAAGAATTCAATTTTATTTTTCCGCAAGATAAATTGCTTCTTGGCTGGGTGCTGTTTGTTGTCATGTTTAAGTGGGTCAGTACAAAGAAGCTTAGTCACGTCTCTGAGGCAGAGAGTTACAGATGGGTAACACAGCACAGACTGGGGAAACAGAGGGTCAAATGCTGTCTTTTAGTGGTTCAGGTTTAAATCTGGCACAGGCTGGTACCCCAAAAAGCAGTCGCAGCCATCATGTCCTGAAGCTCCTTCTCCGTGTTCCCGCTTACCAGAGCTGGCATTCATGCAGCCACACAGAAAACTCTTCAGGAAACCACCTCTCACCCCTCTTAGTTTTCACCTTACACCATTTTAATCAGTTAATGCTGAGGCCACATGAACATTAGGTCCAGCATAAAGACAAGAGTAGAAATTACCTTTTCAGCAGCAGCACAAACATATGGCAGAGTAAACTGACGGTGGAATTTAAGTCAATTCTTCAGACTCTTTCCAACTATTTATAACGGCTTAATAAATATATAATCCTCAATGAAAAAAGACTATAGCTGGGCCTATCATAGGGTAGCAAGTAGAACCCTGACAACTGAAATTCCTATTTATATATGTTTTGAAAATCAAGATTCATATTAAATTCAAAGAGAAAATTACATTACATTTCAGAAAATAAAACCCTGGTTATAAAGCCTGCTGTCAGAGGATTTACAAAGCAGCCTTTTTCTATACCTTTACCACTGGAAAAATACAGGGCATATGCATATTCTCTTACTGCTTGCATTGCAGGCTTTCTTTTTCTACATTCTACATCCTTCTGACTGCTTATATTGTATATATTACAGGGTATTTGTAAAGTAACCAAACAAAACACTGTCAATATTATATTAGGACAATAAATGAGAAGCTGACAAATCAAGATGAAATTCAGCAATTAGATCCAAGCCAACCTGGTAAAACATACTGAACTGAAAGAGAAAAAACAAGGGAGATGCAGTCAATAGAAGGAAAGAATCACACCAAACATGTTATCTAATCCTACTCTTACTTTTGTATAGCCCCAACAGAGTTCAGTCACAAATATTGAGCCATAAGACTATGTACACTTCTAAAGAGCTTGCTAAGTAGTAACTTAGACCAGATACAGTTTACGCCCTTATTGCGAATTTGTAGAAAGCCTTGTATAGACCTGTTGGCAGTAAAATACTTCTTCCACAAGCAGGATCATGAGATAACCTGGACTTTACCTTAACCCAAGGTACATTATATGCATAATAAAATAAAGAACAAATATCTAACCCCTCTAAGAAGAACAGCTGTGCGCATACAGGTCAGAAGGACATTCCCTGCTGTCTTCAGTACTGGCTTCAGGGTAACAGAAGCAAAGTGAGCATTCGGGGAAAAGCTCCTCATCAAACTCACTGCAAACACATCAGAGTACCAAAGCCCTCAAACCACCCCAGGGAAAAACTAATCCTTTTCTAAAAGATCCAAGCAGCTACAACAAGACACAAATACTTACCAGCAGCTGGAGATAAGAACCAACAAAAAAAACACCACCACCACCAAAATTCAAACTGTTTAGTGGATACAAAGAAAAAAGAAATCACAGGCTTCATCACTAAATTGCAAGAATAGGAAATGGGTCCCTGGAGGCTGCAGCTGGTAGGTTCTTCTACGTTTAAAGACCTATTAAATGTAACTAAAATGAGAAGTGGAAAAGGAAGAGTCATTGGCAATTTGTCAAAGGAAAAGGAGTCCTTTTTAATAAGCCCTGTAATACCTGGTTGTGGAGAGAATTTGGTATACTGTAACTGTGAGAAACTACTAAACCTGTTTGTTTTAACTTGGGTTGTGCTTGTCTGCAGTCTCATATGAGACATAGTTCAAGTTGCATCAAATTCATCAGAGCAACTTCTAAAAATCTATTTCAGATTTCTTAATGTAATTTAAAATAATATTGCACACATACCTACATGTTTTGGATCCAGATTTCTATGCTACACACCTGCAGCTCAGGTAAATATATCTAGACTATATTTAAACTTGGCTGTGTTTTTGCAGAAAACAGAGGTGAACATGGATTATTCACCTGAGAGTCTACTCGGGTTTTTCAAGTGGATTTCATAAACGGTCTGAAGTCCTACAATGCCATTTCTGAACTGCTGACATCACCTGTGCTATCCTGAGAAAAAGTGATCTATCACTGTCCACTTTAAAGGATTATCTATATTGGCCTTGCTTGCTAGAGTACTCAAGGGACCATTCAACCAGGACTTTGTTTTTAGCTGCAGTTACAAAAAAGTATATCTGTAACAAAGTAAATTGAGATTTTTTTTTGTTTTGGTTTTTCCTTCAGGCATTTATAATCGCTATTGTCAATAATCTAATTTAATTGAGCTCAATCAGTGCACTCATATTTTTAAAGGCAGTCTCTTTGTAGAGTCCAGTCTTATATAATACAGAAGAACTTAAATTACATTACCAAAGTAATATAGGCAGACAGGCTGAGGACTTGGAATTAGTATCCATGGGATATACTTAAAAATTCCTGAAATTTCCAAGGAACTTCAGCCTTCTTTCTTGCAATCACAGAATCACAGAATCACAGAATTTTAGGGACTGGAAGGGACCTCGAAAGATCATCTAGTCCAATCCCCCTGCCGGAGCAGGA